>JYFJ02002865.1:0-49725 GCA_000934665.2 Catajapyx aquilonaris
TTTTCACGAGTGATGCGATGTCGGGGCTGAAGGTTTCCATACCTCCCAGGATACTTTGTACTACGTGTTTGAAGGCAATTATCTCCGTAATGAGGCGACCTAGAGATGATGACCCCTCTACATATAATGATGCTCTGGTGCCCCTTATGCCATTGGTACATGGCTTATGGTAGAGTTGTGATACACCCTGTATCCTGGCATAACATATATGCAACTAAGCTTTCACTTTGATTTGAAGAGTTGTCTATACGACAGGATAACGTAGTGAGGTATTTTTAGTGTATCCCTCTCGACTTCGCTTCATCTCCATCTATTATTTGATTTTTATGAAATGATCACGATTAGTATCAGGGTTCGATATCTACAGTGTTTTGTACAATATTCGCAAGAGAGGGGGAAAAAAGACTAGTCGCTTCGAAACCAAATAAAATTTTCATATTCCAGGTGGCGATAATTTATTGAACACTATCATTGCTGTCGGTCGAGAGCACAAAGCTGTTACGCCAAATATTTCAGAATTCATTGATATCGGGTTCACCCCACCCCCTCTTTGTCGCATTTATCGCTCCCGCATGTTGTCATTCGTCCTCGTATCTAAAAGTGCTAAGCAAAGCTTATCCCATACCCAATCCGATTTATAAAATGGATATTGTTGTCCTTGTAAAAAAATCGCTGTATGTTGATAAAGGTTTTAGCGTTGAGCGTTCGACTCTTTTGGGCAAATCAATGGGTCGAGGACAGCCACCAGTACAATGAGGGTACCAGAAGCAGATTTATCCTGAATGTTAGGTCTTCTGCAGGACACTCAGGGTTAATGTGCGTTTACATGTGAGCGATTTGACGAGCGAAATCTTCTCCGAGGTTGAACGTAACAATCGATTTTCGCCTCAAACAATATTGGTTACTTGGGTTACTCAGCCTCGGCGAAGACTTCGCTCGTCAAATCGCTCACATGTAAACGCACCTTGAGGGTGGAGCAGGTGGCCTACCCTTCAGGATAAACGTGATTCTGGTACCCTCATTGTGCTGGCGACTGTACGACAGGTTGGCTTCGGTACCAATTTAGTTTATAATGGGGTTCTGGCTAGGAAGTCCGTTCTCACGTTTACGTAACAGGAGTTCGCATATTGTGACGTCAATCACATTTACGTACAGAATGATCACATACGGACTGTAGGTTATGTCCTCAGCTCGCGGACAGGATCGATACAAATATGAGAAGTGGAGTTGTCCCCCGCACTTGATCGCGGCGCTGGAAAAACGCACCGTTTGTCACCGCCCTAAAACTTGGCTCAACTAATCTCCATTACAAGCGAGTTTGACTCTGTTGACAGCCAGTCATGACCCGATGGAGGCTCCCAGGCGTGACAAATGGCAAAGTTGCTCTGTATCAGCTACGCATATACGGCACACCCCGCTCCATACCATACCGACCTTCCTCCATCCACCTACCCCTATCCTTCCTTCCTTCCTTCCTTCCTTCCTTCCCACCCACCCCTGCAGATGAATGCATGCCAGTAAACATCCATTGGCGCCAGGAAGCATTCAGATTCGAGTGGATGGAAGGAAATTCAGAAGTGGCAATCTATAGGCGACGCCTGGAAGAAGCAATACAGATTCCATTTGTGACGGGGAGCGTCGGTTGGAAAAGCTGGATCATTCGCCGGACGGTTTCGATCGCGCTCTCCCTCCCATGCTTCCCTGTCCCCCGTTCCCCCTGCCAAACTTTAGGGGAGGGCTCAGCCCCTTGTTCGGGATGGCGGTGGAGATTGGAGTTTGCCTAGTGAAAGGCTTTTCTTCTTACCCCTCCTCTTGCTGCCAATATATATATTTGGATCCAAGAGAAGGGTGGGGGTGGGGGGTGGGGTTAGATAGAGCTCCATGCTCCAACGCGCCTGTCTGCCATCAATGGAAGGGTTAAAAAGATCTGCTGGACATGTGGCATCCACAAAGATGGTACCACCAGAAAAAAAGAAAAAAAGTCTACCAGACATTGGAAAAAAGTGCAATCTTGTTGTCGATACTGTCACCGAAAAGCACAGAGCTGGCTGGAAAATATCGTGTAAGAACATGTGAAATTCATAGAGAGCAAGTAGAAGGTTTACAATATTGTTATATGCGCCCCTCAAAGTCCCTCATCGGGACATAACAGGGTAAATGAAATAATAATTACTAATAATATTGTTTACATGCTGAACAGGACGCAATCATCCTAGTTTGGCTGACAGGTATAGCTTTGTTTTGAAGTTCAACTGTGACATCCAAAGTTCGTTCTATGCAGTATATGTTAAGATATTGCTTCGGGCATAAGAACCACACAACGTCAGCCACAGGCCAAGGTAAAAATTAGGGCACTAAAGCTCTTCCCTTTTCTAAAGTGCCGAAGGTTATAGGCTACAGTATAGTGCCAGCATACATTTTACGACATGTGGTACAATAGTTTGATGTAGTATTAAAATTCTCGCCTGCTTCTGCAACATGCCCGCGTCTTAATAAGTCACATGATGGAATATTTAGCCCTGTGTTTGGGAGCCGGCAGTAGACGTTTTTTTACATCCCATCGAAGCAGATTACTTCTCATGAACTAAGCCCTAAGGCATCACATCCACGCTACATGTACTGTACGCACAGTATTTCTACGTTCAAACTCGACAGAGTTTCATAAAAATCGGGTGAAAACACGCAGTGAATCACCCCATACTGTTCAGGATGGTCAGTAACTTCAGAATTTGCTTATGGTAAGTCAATCGATCAATTCTCAAATCAGAATGCTCTACATTTTTGTCTATATGAGGCCTTACATTAATTCGTACGAGAAAGTTGCGTGTTAGGTAGATTACCATTGGCAGTTTAGAAAATATCCTGTGTATCCAATCACACACCAAACATACTTGCTTGACGGGTGATATGCCTGCAGGAGAATCCCTTCAGGGCATACTGCCAATGCAATGGTAAGAGAATCAAAACTTATGCTCTGTTACGCGCTGTAACGACGCCTGTCAGCAAGATCTTATGTAGAATAAGTTATTTAGGTTTTCAGGCTACGGAATAGCACTACCAGAAGCTAATCCGGTAGTTACTGATCGCCCTATATTGAGCCATCTTGAAAAGCAGTTTACTTCATTAACTTACTGGTGCTGCGTGAGTTTTAGGGGCGCTGCTAACACCTTTAGTAAAATGCATAGCATATTGATTTCATGTAAGAACTACAAAACTTTGTGAAAAACAAGCAATGACACTATGGAATTCCTGATGTGGCATTGTAAAAACTCATTTTAATATTTAAATGTAAGTGTTTTGGCTTTGTTATAACAGCCATAATATGAACCATATATTGCAATTTTAAAAGTATTAACCATGCACTGATCAACACGCCTCTCTGTCCTTATTATAGCGTGTAAGTTACACCAAGAATTAATTTGCTCGAAAATACGATGCGTTTGTCATGGAAGTTGTAGAAGTGTCTCAACTTTGCCGGAGTGGCATTTGACATGCCTTCTGTTGCGGTGGTTTTAAGTATTTATTTCGCTGTGGAGCCTTCTCCTCCCCTCCCCTCATTTTATCTGAAAATGAAACAAGTTGAATAAATCCGCGCAGCACAAAGTTTACCGCAACAGTGGTCGAAAGTCACTTTCCTCTCCAAAGAGGTAAGCGCCAAAGCTCTTTTAGGCGTATAAAGTTGGAGAGAGAAGAGCTTACAGTACAATGAAATTCGACTTGTTTCGACCAAAAAGCTGCGGAAACAAAGAGGAAAAAAAAAACTTTCAATTATTTCTCCACCTAGGTCATTTGATGCCAGTACTGCATTTTTTATTGAGGCGACGCGACTCAATCCTTGAAACTAGATGACTTTTTGCTTATTTGACCACGACAAAGGAAGTCAATATCCAATTCAGATCCTATTGGTGTTGATTTGGAAGCACCATTTATAAACAATGCTGTTTAGGCGATAATTTAAATAATTGCCAGTCTTGAAGCATGTCACCTCAAGTTGACATTAGTATTTTGATAGCATAAGCCACTAGTATTTGCTTGAGGGATCACACCAATGAAGTGAAGCTTTACCTAATATTGGTTCTCTAACCTCCAGCTAAACGCAAGGAATTACATTTCTCTCTCACATTTTTTTTTTTTTTTTAACCTGAGTGGAACCCAAGAGCGATGCGCGAATAAAACAAACCTGAGCCTCGATCACACCAAATATTGAACCCCCTTTGGTACACTTTTCCTTCATTAGCGAACTGGTTGGTTGTATGGGGAGGGTTTTGGGATGGGGAGGTTCTCCTTTTCGGTTCATTTTCCACCCCCATCCCCACCCCCCCTCCCGCGATTCATTTCCCGCCGGGGGTTTACGGGCGGGTGCAACGACATTGTAAAAGCGTGGAAAACGACGCACAAACCAATGTAATCACACCCTCGCACCAGAATTATGAGAACAGAACATCAACGGCACATTATCCCACACCCAATTCAGTTCCGAGTTCTGTTTAAAAATTATTTTTTTTTACACATTCTCTGAAGTCATCTCTGCAAATATTTGTCCAATCCTGTTAGTCAATTGGATGCCTCGTATGTACACAGTGCTGTCCCACCAGAAATCCTATAAATATGAATCCGGCAGTCCCATTGTGGAAGATCGCACCCAGTGGCAATAGCTTTTAATACGGTTTTGGGCTGTGGCCCAATCCCACCAATCAATACTATCAATGGGAAGCGCTTATAGGTTCAAACTTGATGGTCGAATATTTTTGGAAAGAAGGAATCCGAATTCCGCATGATGCGACGACAATTGCCGATTTTTTTTTACATGCTTGACATTGGCTGCAGGTAATGGTGAGGTCGTACATGAACTTTGACTGTTTTTGGGGAGGAAGGAAAGAGGGGGCCCGGACAGCCAAATGTCATTACCCAGGGGTGACATTGATTGCTGCTTCAGTGACAGTGAAAACGGGACATTAACCGTCCGAATGGAGGATCTTTGTGTGCCTTTGGGGCCGTAAATTCCGAGGCGCTATCAGTAAAATATTACGGGGCCCTGAATTAATACATTTGCTTGGTACCAATATTCTGTTCTTCGCATAATTTACATCCCACACTGCAACTAAATTTTTGGTGTATGCAATAGGCCTACATATTGTGCACCTTAAATTATTTCGGGAATTTTTATTTTTCCGCACAGTTTTTGATAACAGATGAGCTGAATATGTACTGATGGATATTAAAGCTTCTTATATGATTTCCTTTTCATCTCGTGCTGATGATTAATTCACCCTGTTACCAACAAGCTATATTTTTCTAATCATTGATCTCAGCATTGTGAAATTCTCTGTTGTTGTTCATATACTGGTGCAGTTCATTGCAAAACTGCCAGAAGAAGTTATAGGCCTAGGGGGCCGAATTTGACAGCGAATTTGTTGAATCGCCAGAGAACAATAAGGATCAGACCCACAAATCCAATAATCCTCCCCGAGGGAGTGCCCATCTTGCCCATATGTAGAGGTATGATGGACATTTCGCAGTGATGTGCAGGATATTCCTTCTTTGACAAAATAGTGAAATTCCATTACGATTTGTCCTTGTGTTCGCCAAAAAAATTGTATTTCCTTATTATTTTTATTCAACTAATATACGTACATACACTGGTTAGGTAATTGAGGAAATACATGATGGAGTATCTGAATTTCATGATTAATGTATCAGTGTCATAAAATATTTCAGATTGACATAACTTGCTTACGGTGCATTATTTATGGCATTCATTTCGAAACAGTTGCACATATCAGGTACCAAAATACTGTATCGCAGATATCGGAAGGGTTCCCTCTCTGAGGTGCGGCTGTGGCTTTTAATCCTATTGATGTAGCAAAGTGAGTAATATTTTACTTTGATTTTTCATTACCGCTATAACCAAAACAAATCCCATTTGGTTAATTGTGAGATTATGATGAAAATGTATTGCATAATGATCAACACACAAGAAGTTTGAACGAAAATCACGCGGCTTTAAGAAAAACTGTCAGCCTAAAAAGTAAATGCAATCAGTCAGACTGATCACGACAATAGTACGTAATTTACGAAGCATCACTAGACAGTGATGACTATCGTCATAAGTAGGCTATACTTCACTGACATTTCCACTTATTCTTATATATTAATTACGGAACTATTCGCCGTTTGAAAGGGCGACCAGGCACGTGAGTAAAATATTACTGGTAAACCCAATATTTGTAATTAATTTAGGCACCCTTGAGTAATCACATATTTGGGGGTAGGTGAAATAAAGAACGGTACACGCGATTTGGTAATTGCTGAGATTATAAAACCTTGAAGTGATGGGTTGATTGCACCATGGTCGAATAGCGATTTTTCAGATTTGAAGTAGGTTATTCATTGTATACTAATATATTGTTGCCGACCTGAAAGTGTGAATGTGTCAGATCTGATACGGCCCTTGATAACACTAAAGCTGTCTCTTACTGATGAGATTTTCGGTCCTGCCAGCACTCGCCATTCTAAGTTCAGGTCTTTCTTCGGTACCGTACCGATGACCTTATGAAAAACACTTCCGAGACACCGGCACTGAAAATGCGGCGTTATCGACGAGAAAGCGCTTTCTCCTTCAAAAAACAACTATTTCCCTCACCGTTGATACCGTGGTTGATACCCATACCGATGCTATCCGTCATTTTTTGCACAGTGGTGCCACTCCGAATGCTTGTCAGATAGACTGCCCTATTGTTCTCTGATCAAAACGAATCTGAGGACCCTGTAAGATTCTCTTGCAATCAACAGATGACTTTCCCACCATAATCCCGATTCCCACGACTGGAATGCGATATTATCGTGGGACACGTATGTAATGATAATACCCTAAATTTTGGTAGTTGGTTGTATCATACTATGCATACTTTTCCAACCACTGTCCACCATCAGTGTGGGCTTACAACAAACATTATTATATGTAATTTGCAACATCATCACTTAGCGCTTTTGTGTGTCACCATTACGTTCGTTCACAATGCACTCTAGATGCGATAGTCGCTATACGACATTTGGCACGTGGCGAAGGTCCTGCGATCGGTGTCCACTACAATTACCGACAGCACAAAAACGCCTCGCTAGTGGAACACACACCCACACCCGTCCACACACAGCAAGCCCCCCCCCCCCCCNCACAAATACCGGTACAGTGCCTAATGTTGTTGCCAGTAGATTCATGAAAGCCCCAGCGAGTGTGTCGAGTGAAATGGGGCATGTGTAAATGTATAGAAGATATAGAGATTTAAGGACCGGCAGTGGCCATTCCATCGGCATTGAATTCAGGCCAGCAGGGCTTTTATCAGGTGACGGTAGATGTACCGTCCGCATTTGTTAGAGCACTGAATTGACTATTGTTCTGCTGAGAGTTTGGCTTTGGGGTGGGGTGGGGAGGGTGGGAGGTGTCACACCCTCTGCGATCGATGGATATGTTGTTGTTGTCATTGTTTTTTTTAGGCAGATATCTTTGGGATTGGCGCAGTAGCCCAGCTTTGCAATTTCCCCAAACCAGCAGGCTCCAGTTTGATGACGGCGAATGATTCAATTTCCTGGGAGAATTGAAATGTTGTGTAATTGTCTCGTAATTATTTCGACTTCTCCATTACCCTGGTTGTTTAATAGCTACGTGGCTCCCAAACTGGCACTATTTTTTCAGCCATTTTTTTCACGTCCTGGCATGGGATGGTAATCATGTTAGCCCATCTGTAAAACAATCAAGTGTCCGTTCCCATACCTATAGCCATGGAAACTGCGTATTGATTTACAACTACAGATGAAGTTTTTTTTAAAACAATGGCACATTTTTGAAAAGATACACCCCCCTTGCTGCTATTTTTGGAAGCTCGACGACAATGAAGCGATGGGGGTTAGCAAAGCGTATCGCTGTGATTTCCAATCTCTTATAACAACATTACTAAATCGGGGTTGGCGCGGTCAAAATGTAGCATTGTTGCAAATATGTACGAGGCTAACTGGTTATAAAAGGTGGGGGGGGGGAGGCATTGTGTCCCGGACACCGAATGCCCCTTTTCAGGTCAGAGTATTGTTGGCCTTGCAGATGCTTTCTACTTATACACGTACGCACCGTGATGCAGCGGACCCGACTGTTGTACTGTTCATCTCTGAACAAGAAACTGATGAAAAAGGGCACAATGCTGGCCGGGGTTTGAAACACGTGATACAAAAGAGCCTTGCTAAATATGTGGTTGTAACGCATTTTTGGAGGCCGTATGAATAATTCTGAATGTACTCTACCACGTGAATGCTACAGCGTGTATCATAAATGATGGAGGCGTTCCTAGTCAGACAGGTTTCTATATTAGAACGTATGCAGATTCGGTAAGGCAAAAGGTAACTGATTATAAATGTTGCGAGGTCATAATTCCAATGTGTCCTACTAATGACGACACTAAAAACAAGAGAGAAAGTGCTCTATAGTTGGACAAGTGACAGATGCGACCTTCTAGTACAGCTGAAATATGAACATCTATTACTTGTTACCCGAATATTCTTGAAGATATTTAAGTACTGAACTGCTCGTACTAGTTACTGAGGTTTAACTGGATTTGGGGGGGGTCCAACACTAACATGAATAAATACACCTCCGGAGTGGATCGATCTCTGATTCTTCATTCAGGCAGGCGAAAAAACCTCGTCAGATACGTGACTGGGTGTTGGGAGCGACTTTCACGACCTTTCAGGTCAAGGGGGCCAAATTTGGGATCATCCTCCTTCCCCTTCCTTTCTTTTTTTCCAGAAAAAAATGAAGGAAAATAAAGGTTAGTTCTGAACGAGATTGCTGTTGTCAAATACCAAAAGAGTTAGAAAGAGAAGAGTATTTTGCCTTTTGCACACACTGTAGCGTATTATTGTTGCTGTACATTTTCATAACTTGTAGGCCTACACGTGCAACTTATTGTGTTGAAAGCTCGGTGCGAATTCCGGTGAGCCAGTGTGGTTCCTGTGGTTTGTTGCAGTAACAGTGTAGCCTGCAGCATAATCGTACTAAACCTGGGTCTACAACATTGTGTGGCGGTAGTTAATTTAAACCTATACTTACTGTATTTTTTTACTGCCAGCTGGTGCCATGTGTGTTCTCGATCATTCCCGGCATAAATGCGATCAGTATATCAGTGGATATTGCATGCTATTTTTGCCATATTCATGAATCTTTGTTGTTGCCCTTTCGATCGGGATTAATTAATATTAATACATGTAATTGCTAGAATATGTGTTTATTGATATTTCAACGAGCCTTATATATTTTAAATACTGTTTGAAAAGATAACCATTATGCCATGGTGTGTGCACAGCTATGCATAAAGGCATTACCTTCTGAAATAAGAATTTTTATGGTCGTTTGCTCATCATCATAATTATCAGGTATCGACCCCAACAGCATCATTACTCTAATGGCAAAATTATTACGCCCGTTGTTTGTGTTATAATGACGTCTTAATACCTTGTTTATTATGGTTATATGTCAATATAACTTTATATAGGTAACGGAGGTTTAACAACTGAGGCCCGGATGTTACGTCAATTTGCTGATGCTTATAAAACATTGTTTACATTTGAACTGGGGAAGCGGAAATTCAACAAATGATGTAACTGTGCATTTTGTGAACTAGACTAATGTATGCTTCAGGCGATATATCATTGCAGATAGAGTGCACTGCATGCAATAATTCAACTGCATAAAAGTACTAGCATTTTATTAGAACCATTCCTGCGATGGAATGCAAAATATGCCAGCGAAAGTAAGGATAATATGTTTAATCTAGCAATTTTGTTGCACTTAAAACAAAAGTTTCAAGTAACGCAAACCTTAGAGTAATAATCCTCACATTGTACTGCAGTATGCTGCTCTTTTCACATACTTATGCTCAACACCAGCTGAATATTTGCATGACCAACCTTGCAGACAGGTACGGAAAAAAGGATGCCAAGATTTTTTTTTTTTTTTGAAAAGTCTATTTAGCCTCTCATGGGACATTTTGTGTGCTCCTGCGCAGTAATTGATCGTCTCGTGTACAGAACTTTACAGAAGCTCAAGTCAATAAATTTCGGGATTTTCTCTGCGCGATGCGGTTTTTCCGTACGGGAAATCCTGGCAAACGTGAGTGGGCTGGTTGGGGGTAGAGAAGAAGTTTTAATATTGTCAGGCGGGAGATAAAAGTATGGAGGATTAGCGCTTTGAAATTGCCGACGTGAAGGGAAAATATTGCTTCATTGCTTTAATACACTAATTTTTTTTTTATTTTAAATTTTTTCCCCCAAGCCGGTTGTATACTGGAGTCAGTTAGCTGGTGTCTTCTAATTAGATTCAACTCCAGAGGGTGTGTGCAATATGGCGGGATAACTCCGCGACCATAATGCGTAGTAAGGGAGTTTTGCACGCGGCTGATGACGTGGTTGGGGGAATTTACTGTAGTTATGCTCAGTGGAGCGTCGGCTGTTTTACATCGGTCGCACGTGTATCATAAATAATTATGACACATCTATAGGTTTTGATTAGCGTGCGTATTGTTGAATTTAATGAAGTGATCAACTATTAGTTACGTTCCATTGGTTCGATTTCAAGTCGCACATGCCTATACTGACAACGTGACAAGTGAGTGTAATTGTGAATATGTGCCACTTTAAAAGTGGGCGAGACGAGAGCAGTGTCTGAAAGAAGGTCTTCCATCCTTTACGTGGTTTTTACAATCTTGACTCCCCTCCTCTTGAGAATTGTCAAAATCAGTAGTCGGGTGTATCAGATGCTGGTGACGTTTTCATTTCTGTTGGGAAGGGAAAGGAACTAAGACATTTAGAAGACATCTGCGGGACATATCCAGCAGTCTTTCTGAAGGGGGGGGGGGGCATCCCTATATTCTTTTAATATATAGGCACTTATGTGGTTGACTCTTGCTTCTATCAACGTTTCTCATGCATGGATTGTTCATCAAAATATTCTGCTGTGCCTTCTATCGCACTGTAAAGGTCGATAGTTTCACGCACAATGACTATGTGCATCGTTATAATATTGCTTCCCGATGAATTCAAATTCAAAATCAACAGAAGATAGCCGGTCCATGTTATATATTTTTATGTGACATTTACGTGGTGGAAATTCTGCAATTCATTGCATTGTTAGGTGCGGGCTTGGGTGCGGGAAAAAGGCTATCCTTTCTAGGGGGCATGGCAGTCTAGTGGCTATGCTACTGGCCAGCCAAGCGGGAGGTTCGGGGTTCAAATCCCGTCCCCGTTACCTTCGATTTATCGGGTCTTTCTCCGCTTTTCACCCGGCATGTCTGGGCAGAATTGCACTCCCCTTCTCTGCCCAGGGCCAAGAGAAAATGTCTGGGGAACCTCCCCTTCCCCCCAAGAGGGCCCCTGGCCCCACGGAGCCTTGAGTGAACCAATGCTTGGTTCACTCAAGGCCCTATCACGGGATATTAAAAACAAAACAAAACAATCATTTTAATACCAATGTTCACGGTTCATGACTCAGTGTAACTCCCACCTAATACGTCGCCCTAGAACTTAGCACATAAAAATTAAAATAAAATACAAAATAAATATCCTCCCGCCTAATATAAACAGCAGCAACTGTGCACTGATTATGCCGGCAAAGTCATCGGGTCTCCTTAATGGAACAAGCTGTATATAATCCCAGGCGGGGAGAAGTGCGTCCAATAGTATGTTGGGGACACTGCGGTCGAATCTGGTGGGCACCATCTGGCGAAACGGAGTGCACTTTCTTGGGCACTTATTCCAAAATGCGTGCACCTCCACTCTCTCGACGCGACGCGACGCCCAGAATAACAGCTATTGGCTACATTGCTTCAAACACACCTATAGTTGTCCCTCAAAATAATGAAAACAATATGATGATGATGATGATGATGATGATGATGATTATTATTATTATTATTATTATTATTATTATTATTATTATTATTATTATTATTATTATTATTAAATGCAGGCAAGCAGAAGGGGAGTGACCATTATTGACGCGAGACTGGCATTTTGTCAATTTCCTTATCATTTTCACGCTTGGGGAACGGAAATGGAAGGAAGTTCATGCGGCGCTCACCGGGGTGGAGACGGGAGGGGGAAGGCGGGGAATAGGGGGATGGCTAAGCAGAATCCTTATCGATTATCCGGAGCTTTTGCGGCCAAGGAAGAACAGCCCGTCGGTAGTACAGCCTCCGGACTCTCCCCAACCCTCAGATTCAGGGGATGTTGATGAGATTTTATTTAGTTGGTTTGCGCCCACATAGCACGTAAATGTGGGGAGGAGGTGGGGGAAGGGAGGGGCAGTTATAGCCATTTTGCCGGTTGTTTACTTTTGTGGGAGGAAAGGGGATGTGGGAGGGAATCGGAGTTGGGAGCGAGACTAATTGGGATGCTTCAAGCATTTTAGCCAGAGATTCATCCAGCTTCCGGTACGTCTCTTGTTTCACTGTATGGCTTTCCAAATGAATGTTAGAACCTATGACTCCTATAGATATGTCGTCACCGTTATTTTTTTGATGGTGTAAAAGAAATTGTGACCAGCAGGTGGAATGTTGATATAGTTTCACATATGACAGGACTTGACTTGACAGGGGAGATGCAACAAGGCATCGATACCATCTTGGGTTTTCCCCGGTGTGTCACGCCACGCTGCATGACTTTCATGCGGACGCTTCTTGACAAATGCTTAAAAAATCAATTTGCGTGAAATTTCCTGTTGCATGGTGACCAAAGTCCTAGATAAGCCGACATTTTGTCACGGATAATTTTCATTTCACTGCACTGTGCACTGCTTTGAATTTTCCCTTTCAGCCATTTTTTTCTCTCTGGCTTTTTCCCCCTTCTCCTACAGTTCTTTTCGGGACTTTTATTATCATGACATGTAGAATATTAATGGAGGCAGGTCCAATCCCGATGCAGGCCGGTGTCAAAGCCCACAGTTACATCTCCAAACTAGATGCCGCGTCCCTCTTTTTTCCGTTTTTTAGTGCAGGGGACGGTCTTTAAATGAAGGGAAAAGTAAACCCCTTTGCATATAAACGCGCTGGAAATTACCGTGTCGGTGCAGGGCAATCTTTCTTTTAATATTGGGACAATTTTCTCTCGTATTACACTCCGGTAATCTCCATGCGGAATTGTTATTGCTCGCCTGCTTCCTTAGTACACTTAATGTTCATTCTCAATCAGGCCTTTAAAGCCAGCAGAGGTTTCGAATTAAGTTTAGGTGCCATGATGTTTTATTACGGAGCTATTTGGAATATAAGCCATGACACTGGCGTTTGCATTATTTTTTTATGCATGAAGATGAGGGCAGGAAGACAATAGTATAGGCACATAAGGCATCCCTTATTATGCAACCTATGCTGAAGTCACACATACACAGTGAGCACATTATGTGCATTTCCAGTAGACTACAAGTAATTTTATTATATTTGTACCAATACTCTTTGCATTAATAACCTCACTTTGCCCTAGCGATAATGCGTAGGAGAATTGATTTGGTTGATTGGAGGAGGCAAAGTCAGCGATACGAGATGGTGCCAAAGGTGAGCACTTCTTATCGAATTTACGAGTAAGGTTCCTTGTGGCTTTCTAAGACGAAATTATCCGAGTTAATTTTGGCGATTTGGCCTTCATTACCGATATAATAGCTTCGTCGGTTTAGAATAGGGATAGACGCAGGTAATAGAGGTCATCCTACTCCCCAGGAGACCCCACGCAGCAGGAGTTCTCCAAGTGCTGCATGCTAATTTTGCTTAAGTTTTGTTCCGATGGAAAAGCGAAAGGTTGTGACGCCGAGCGGAGTTTCAGGAAGAAAGTACACTCAAGTTTACGTTAGCGAATAGACTGTGTCATAGAAAAGCAGTCCTAAACATGTTATTGAACTTACTTTTTACTTTGAAGTTAATTGTTGTTTGAAAATATTTGTCCTACATGATTGGTATATTCTGGAGACGAATTGTTGAGTTGAATGAGAATTAACGAGAATTCCCTATTAACTTGAACCTGGTTCCCTTATCACATGCTAGATCAATTTGTAAAATAAAATGTTATGCATTCGCTATTTCCACCGAATATGACGTTAGATAAAAGTCGAACTGCAGGCAGGTCTAAAAGCTTCGAAGCAATATTTATCTCATTTAGTAGCGCATACCTGCCGAGAAAGTCACGCATAATATGTAAGAGAGTGAAAGTTGTCAGATAAGTATAGGCCAAGCAGTACGTGCAGGTTGAGTCATCTTAATTGGTAATGTTCTAGTTATGAGTCTTCAAATATATTAATTGTGCAATATTGATGACACGGAATATCACTGCACAATAACTTATAAGATTGCGATATATACGAGAGATTGTTTGTCGAAAGCGTTCACCTTTAAAGGAATATCTTGCACACCCATACTATGACCCAAGAAACAGGTTGTAAAGTCAGAAGCTCATACGTATGCCCTAGATTTTAGTTGGTGACACCTGAGTTTAGAAGAATTAGGTCAATTCTTTGAAGTGGTAGGCGTATAAACAAATATACAAGCCCTGCTAGATAATACGCCAGGGTGGAAAGCTTACGAAGATATGCGATTTAATTGCATTCTCCATGACTGTGTCACTTTGTTTTTTTGTACCTCTTACTCTTCTAGTTGCACACTTTTATATTTTATTTACTGAGCAAATGGAATCGTTGTTTACATATCCTGTGCCATTAAGGTAATTACTAGAGATTTTGTTACATAGCTCATTGTGATGTTCAATATGTTTTGACTCTTGTATTTAACTCTATTTTATTTTGTTTGAAATAGTTGGTGAAATGTAACACTTTGTGATGCGCTGCTTTTCCTGTGCCAAAAAAAAAGCTTTTCATAATTATAATGAATGCAAAAAACTGCAACAAGAGTTGCAGTATGTGAAGTCGGACGAGAACATTCTTGTGTGTCATATACATAACTAATTGGACTACCTGTTAAAATGTCAGTTTGCGTTCCCGTATATCATTGCAATATAAACAAATAACAGAAACTGCACTGAAAATAAGCACGCAGACTGTCCTGTCTGTACCCTACAGTACTTTACACCCTATTTCACATAATGGTACAGTACCAGTACTGCCAAGGCAGAGCACGGTTTTTATTATCAAGGTGTACAGTTTCAAGTAATGCATGTAAGACTATTGTGAAAGCTTTTGTTGCTGCAGCCTGCTGCAACTATATACACACAGTATCTGCAGAAACACACGGAATGCCCATACCATACGACAGCAGTTATGTTTTCATTCTGCATGCTGGGCTCTCATATGTCGTGTGCTTACATTCTGACCATTAGATAATAAAGTATAGAACTTACAAATACTGTATTTGTTGCTAGGTTCGGACAGATAACATTCAGCCAACGCTCACTCCGAGCAGAAGTTCAAACTTTCCCAACCACTCATAATTATTTGTATTTTACGGCAAAATTGAAAGGCCTCTAAAAGTCAATAGACAATGCCCTATTTGGTGTTTTTCTCTCTCATTCCCTTCAGGTCTTCAATGCCATCATTCGCGCTTCCGAAGTAGCTCTGAATTATGAATCGTAGTGGGAACATAATAATAAAGAATACCGAGCGCAATAAATTATTATTATCACTTATTTATTAATTATTTTATTTCCATACCCCATTATGGGGGCCTGAGGAGACCCTTTAGTGGGTTATTATCACTTGGGATATGCTTGAATGAAGTGGAAGGGGTGCCTATGGTGCACAACTGCAGCTCTTAAAGAAGACATAGGATTTCACTACCACATCTTTTTTGGTAGTCTCTCACTGCGTCTCTCACTGCCACTACATTTCTGACCTCTTACTTGTAGGCCTACTTCCAAATAATCAAATTACTCAGCCGTAGCCGCAACCAGTGATGGGAAGCAGTGCTGACATCTCCAACTGTCTCTCAAAGTAACTGTGGTTTACTTTCTCACTGAATCACTATTTATCATTAACATGTAAGAGCAGTGTAAGAGTGTTTCTTCACGTTTCTTACACTTTACTCGCAATACTAACATTATCTAGACTGATAAGGATAATGTATTTTGGTGCAGGCAAGAAAAAGCAGGGAAATGCTAAAAATTCATCAAATCTCATCAACTAGTGAACCATTTGGTTTACATCTTATTGATAGGGACCCCCTGATCAGGTCCAATAACCATGACGTGACATGAGATAGAGAACTGTATGATATGACTGGAAAAAGGTGCAATAGTGACTTGGGAGGGATAGTTTATTCAAGTATACTCCTCAGGACCATTGAAACATCTGGCCCACTAATTGACCAAATGTCCAATACACCTGCTGTTTAATTTCCCTGTTCCCAGGGGAGAATTCCCCTGACAGCTCCACTGTCCGATGCGGATGTATCGGATGTTTGGTCCCGCAGTGCGGCATGTATCTCAGTTGGTCTCATGGTTATAGTATTGTATGGTGGAATAAACCATGCATTCCCAGTAATCATTGCGTCTTTATTCCAGTCACATTTCCTCTGATGTCAACTAAAAGTAGCAGAGGAGACTTGTCGGGTTTTTAGCATATTTTCCCTGGACACATTCTGTGTGACTGGTTGACCTTCATATGACGGTCATAGTAAATATCACTTTGAAATGTATCAATCTGCTTTTACTGGCATATAAGGTATATGCATAGAGCGGTAAAATATATCAGACCGCTCGTAAATAATACCTATCATGAACCATATTAATTTTGGATAATTTTTTCCACTTAACATTTTGTTGTTTTCGGGTGACCCTTCATAGGTTTGTGCGACGCTGACATCTCCGCATGATCCTTTTCAAGAAAATATCGACTTAATAATTTTCCCTCTGTGCACTCGTCTCAAAAATGAGAGAGGTACTGAGTGTGAGGTTGGAAGGAGGCGAAAGGCTCTTTCTGAGCCGTAATCCCTGCTCCTTATTTGAAGAAACCAACCGAGGGTTGGAAGTGGGCGGATATTCAAAAGGTCGAGGGAATGTGAGGACAAAATACTAAATATGGATTAATTGAGGAGTTAGCGTACCGCATGACGTAAAGTAATGTGGACACACCCCTTTTTCACCTCATAAAGAGCTATCTGTCCCTTTACTCGCCTCCTATAATAATGTTGCTTAACTTATGGATGGCTTCTACCACTAATCCGCCTTACGGAAATATAGTAATAACTGTCCCTTCCACTGAGTCTTTTCGAAGGGGTCATTCCCGAAACAATTTCACATTTAATGATGCATGACAGACGGTAATGCATAACACATGCACACATATGTAATGAAGAAGCTGTTTCATACATTATTTGTTTCACGGAAATTAATTACAATTATGTTTGACCTTTACAGCCCTCCCAAATATGATGTAAGTTTTGTTTAAAAGTAGGAATTAGTATTTCTTCAGTGTCAACTTTGATATGATACTTTTAATAGTTTCGCACTCACCTTAGGTGTTGCCTAGTTGTACAGTAGATAAAATACTGGAGAGTGCAACGGGTTATCGTACCAGTGCAGATGCAAGGGATGTAAGGCCCTAGCCTTCTATTTCTATATCCTGACGGAAAGCACCTAATGGAGCGAAGGATTTCTCATATCAGGATAGTTTGAATGAGTTCCCTGCTTCACTTACATGGATGGGGTTGGTGGGATTCTCTATTTCATCTCACATGAAAGAAAAGTAATAAAGACGCTGTTCAGACGAAAATTAACAGGATGATCCCCCTATACCTAAGGCGACCAAAAAGTGAATCCAACGTAGCAAGAAGCATAGTGGAAATGACCTCCTTCCTATAACCAACGTGCTATGCGCCCTTGAATGAACAGAATCCACGTGCTAATCCGCCAAATGCTTTCTCATGCCGATTCCGCCTTGGAGCAGCAATTACGACTTTACGGCACCAATAAAAGTCTCCGAAGAAACGCACACGTCACACAATGATACATCATAAGCCCGGGGTATGCAAAGGTTATGCACATGACTCCAGGGTGAAAGAACAATTCCTGGGCAGCTGGCCGTCCAAAAAATGGTTTTATGACCAGTGGGATATGCCAAACAGTCTGGAAGCTCGGCCTGGGCTTTTCCTTGGGCCAAGTGGGTCTGAAGAACCGGATCGAGGTGGCCGAAGTGGGCCAGCGACCGCAAGGGGGACGACCATCCTCCTCTCTCTAGGAGTGAGGCCCTACCTACCTACCTACCAACCTACCTACCTGTAATGTTGAATCACCTCCCCGTTCTCCCTCCTTCTCCTACCTGAGTCTCCCCTCGAGGCCATTGTTCCGCTCGGGCGCGGGCCCTCTCGGAAGGCGGCCGGAGTCTTGAAGGCCACCAAACCCTTCAGAGAGTGGTGAGGTGCCTCGGAAGGCACACGGTTGGACACAGCCTCTCCCACGAGTATGCGGTCTTGAAGGAACATGGCTAAGTTGTTGTTGTTATTGTTGGTTGTTGCGGTGGGACTGGCGGGTAGGACGATGGGGCAGGAGTGCGAGTGCTCTCCGGCGTGTCAGGCCCTGGGCAGCGTGGACGAATGTGAAGGGAGAAGGGTAGCACGACCGGATTGTCCGTGTTGTCTCCTGTGCGCTGTTGAGGTGGGCCAACAATGCGGCGGCAATAGGATGTGCGATGTGGAGAAGGGGCACGTGTGCTCGGAGAAGGGGATCTGCGTAGGTGAGTCCAGATGTAATGCTGGTTGATGATGGCATTGAAGTTTATAGGTGGATGAGTTGTTCACTCGTAAAACACTTATTTGTTGGTCCAAATTCATCATTTATTCGAAGGTGTTGGACATTCAGGCAAATATGAGATTAACGGTGATTTCCCCAAATATTCGCTGATTTACACAAAATATTCACCAAAAATTCACCTGATATCCGACTCTCGATTTGTTCGTAATTAGTTGTGATTATGGTCCTGCCCAACAATAGATCGCCTGCATTTTTCTAAGGCAAATAAATCATTTGAGACTACTCGAGAATTTCAAACATTTTGTTCCGGATACAGCGAATACTCAGCGATAATAATTACGGCCTCCCTGGAAATGCCCGTACCACCATGCCAGGTATTCCCAGAGTGAATGTCAGTGACCTTGTGAGAGATAATATTCCACATGATACTGGTATTAATTACTCTATGCCCAGCAATTATTTATAAGTACCTTGCGGATGACGTCAGCCCTTCGTGTACATTTGCCGCCTCCTAACCGTATACACATTCCCATTCTGATAATTTCATTCTACCGGTAACACAATTTTGCGTAACGAAATTGTACTACGCCTGTCTTCGGAAAGGGCCCCACCGGTACCGGATAGATCGTGAACAAAGTCGGTCATTTCGCGAAAACAATACCCGCGTTTGAACTTTCCTTTCACTCGGTGAACTGCGCCTCCCCTTTAAATGAGAAATTCCACATGTTAGCAGCAGCCAGGGAAAGCTGCTGTGGCGAAAATGCACCCTCTCTGTATGTTTGTTTTAGTTTTGCTAAATCCATTCCTGCAGGCATCATGCATGCTGCGCAACGCATCGTGGTACATTGTAACGAAATCCTGTCCCAAGAATTTTTTGGCGCCGTTGAGGCGGACCGCCCGGATTGCAGGACTTCCAAGGGCAAGGAACCTTTCCAAAAGAAAACGACAACTGGCGACTGCACGGTGCAACTGAACTCCACACACCGTTAATTTTCAAATTGACACTCTAAATTGGAGCACCTAATTACCACAATGTAAAAGGAGTGGTGCATTCACCCTCTTCATTTATGAGAATGATGAGCAAATCACGCTTGAGGACGTAATTTAGCTTGGATGCGACTAAAAGCTGCTGACATGCACGTTCACATTCCTTGACCCGAATATCCACAAGCTCACTGCGACATTCCCTGAAGAAAAATTTTGACTTCTCCAGGTGCCAAGTTTTGACCAAAAAGGCGTGGAGATTTCAATGCACGAGTGAAAAGGGATCATCGAATTGGCCAGGATGAACCCACTAGCATCAGTCACGCTCAGTAATAGTTGTTACCTATATCATAAAGTTTTACTTTTAATTACTGATTGGTTTAGCAAGGCCAAACAACCGGAACCAATTGTTGTCAAGTTGATCCTAACGCTTCACACATTGCGGTTTTTCCAGTGATCCCAAACTTAATTTGGATTGTATTTCCCATACAAATTTGCCTATTAACTTCGGTTTCCTCTCCTTATAAGTCCCGTGCAGAAATCTTCGAAGCGCAGGATCTGTTTATGGCCACATGAAAAGAGAATGCACCGCCATCTTTTTGGGCAAGGGCATTGCCCCGTATGTTCACTCCTGAGGGGTAGCGTCCTTCCTTGTGCTTATCAACAGGCGTGCAAAAAAAAAGGCTCACTGTACAAAAAGATTTGCGAACTCAAATTTTTAAGCTTGTTCAGATTGGCCATAAAGCGACCTCGACTAATTTTCTTTTACGGCATCCGTTGAAGTAAGTCACGGCCTCCTTTTAATTTATGCCCACGCCCTCAATTCGAATAGAGTAAACCTTTCCAATGTGACACATGTGCATGCAAAATTTGAGTACACCTCGCTGACTGTTCGCAGATTGTGTACAGGGTATATAAAAGTAGGGGGGGGAATGCAATTAATTTTTTAGTCACGTTTACTGTAGAGAAGACGAGCGTTGTTTTCGACCGTTGAGGGGGGGTGAGGAGGGTGGGGTGGGGGGCAACAGAAATTGTCCGGAAATAATGTCGTTAGGGCCTATTTCTGCGTCAACGTGATTAGAAGCGACAGGCAAGGTAGTCGTGACGTGAATCGAACCCGCGGGTTTTACTTGATTATGCGTAAGCGTGGAAATGGGTATAGGAAAGAGGAAAGATTCCAGAATCCGCCCCCTCCACCCCCTTCTATCCCTTCTCTCTCCTCCCTTTACGTCCCCCACTTTTTTTCGCGCTCTCTTTAATCACAAGCTGCTATTCATTCCACATCATGCTGGCAATATACATGTTAATCGGGGGACGATTATTTGCACATCGAGTTCGATGTCTGTTCCTTGGATACCAGTCCTGGACATTTTTGGGTGCTGCTCATGTAGACAGTCGCTGACAACAACCGAAAGAATAATTTTAATGGTATAAGGAAGTTCATGTACTTTTGATTCAATTGATGTCACAAATGTTGACTTGTTGCCTATTTACTAGTTGAGCAATAACTAGGTACACTCGCACTGAAACATGTATATACAAACTAGTACTGTAAGTATAACGGACATGGGTTGTCTTTTCCCAGATGAAAATATATGATTGATGCCTCATGGTTTTACGTATGTATGCAGACTAGACAGTCACTATATGCTTTAGACTGCTTATTATTTTATGTGGGCAGTACAGGTGTGCTGTGCACGAGAAAAAATTAATGCATTTTCAATGGGACCTGAAAAATTAATGTGCATGTCAGCCTCTATTGGTAACAATAATACAGAAATACCACAATGTTTTTGAAGTTGAAATGTTTACAGAATGCCATGTAAAACCTTTATATTAACACAGTTTTTTTTCGCAAAAGTATACGTATTGCCAGTCGAACACCTGAGGCGTTATTAGTGGTATTCCATCCAATTAACTGCATGTGAAACGCAAGGGGCAGCAGAGTATAGACTATGATTTGACGTGTTGTCTATTTCCGAAATTTCGAGCTTGAATGTGCAACATTTTTACTCATTCCAGTGCAAGAAGAGCGCGAATCACATCTATATGTTCTATAAGTTTTATAGACCTATACAGTATATTGCTGAACCGTTGCGGAATACTGACAGCGAAAGTGATTAATAACAGATCTCGGGCATGTAATCTCTCTATAAGTTAGAGTAAATGTTTTGAGAAAAGTGATGGTTTTCGGTGGCATTGTTGCGAATATTCTAGAGATGTTATTTACTACACAGTAAAATACCTTTATGCCATTTTCCGCAATATTGGAACTAGATGGAAGCAAGTGTTACAGAAAAGTCAATTGAAAATTTCGGATAGCACCCATGAGGAAGTAGTATTAACGAGCAAAAAATATAGCCTATAGCTCTGTTATACTCTCGTGCATTCTGTATATTGCCATTGTATGTTATGAATAATATTACTTGCCAACAAGTTCATACATCGCAATGTAAACATCTGAACTACGGAACAATCAGTCACAATCTAGTGCTTTTTAGATATTAGGGTGTTTTCAGTTTGAATATTGCATCATCTTTTATGGGATCCATTTTGTAGGAATCTGTAATTGCTCTAACCGCAAAGTTGATCATCATAAAGTAGGGCTATACATTGTCATGTAAATGACTAAATCATATATAATGCTTAACTTACGTTAGTTTATACCAAACTATGACACTTATCATTACGCTGGAGGAAGAATTAATTTCTTGCGGAGAAAAAGTCATGACATGTGGTGCTTTAGGTGTCATATGCCGGTCCATACCCTTAGAGGAAGGCTGCTGGGATGGCCTTCAATGAAATAATTGTGTCATTGTCACATTACGCGGTGTACAAGTTGAAGGATTGTGTTTTTTTTGCGGACGTACTAAGTGACAGAGAATAGCAATATTAAAATTTTACAACCACCTAATTCAAGACAACACACTGTGCTAGAGGATCCAGTGATTTCTTAGAATCCCCCTGCCTTTCGATTTAATTTCATTGATTTGTCATGACGACTGGATGTTCGAAGAAGTGGCACATTGAAATCATACAGTGTGTATTTAAATCGTCAATTTACAACTCCATACCGGCGCACCTCCACGAATGACATTCCACATCCTTATCAAGCACGAAACAATACATCCCAGATATTTTTCTCACATTCCCCCATCCTTTCTGGATCTACATCCAAACATGTGGATCGCATCCTTAAAGAACCCTGTCTTTTATTCATTTCTTTTACTCCATTGTTCCCTATTTTTTTGGCAAATCCCGAGGTTTTCCCGGGACGCATCTTACCCTCTCTCGCACTTACCCCCCCTTCTTCTCACCCATTTTGGGATCGATTTCCTTTTCCCACCCTGTCCTCCTCCCTTCCCACCCTCACCATCTCTTCCCATTCTCCACATTCTCAGAGCCACGCCACCCGTGATTTATTGGTCTTCCAATCTCAGCCCCCTCCGTTTGAATAAGCGTCTGCACTGCTGGCAGCCCGCCTGAGGGGCAATCATCTTTAAATAGCGCCCCCATTTTGCATATTAGTAGCAATAGTTTCTTGGGAAGGGGAGGGTGGCTGTTGCCAACTTGATGGCTGAGAAAACGTGTTAGGATTATCTACCCTTCATTTTTTGGCCAAAAAACGTGGACGAATTAGAACTGAAAGATGGGTCCATCGCCCGAGGGAACACCCCCCTCCCACTCACTTACCCTCTCCGAAGCTTCTTTTGATAGCATGAAGGACCACCTGTCGTCACCATGCTTCATCCCCTTGGCAGCTCCAACATTTCCACCCCCCAACTCCTTCTAGTCCCCCCTGAAGCCAGAGCACTTTGCCCATTTACAGAAGGCAATGGCCCGAACTTATTCACGCCTCCTCCATTTTAATCTCGGTTCAGTAGTAGACCGGAGTCCGTTGCTCTTGATGCGTCGTAGACATGAACGAGATAAGTGTTTGTCGGCGGATAAACTATACAAATGAATATAGAGTTGTCCAAATAGGTGTACGTAATTGATATACAAGGAATAGGTCTGGTTTTTGGGAGTTACATTGTTTTAATTTCTTAGTGGATCTTGTGATAGGGAGCTTCCAATATCTGGGGCACTCAACTGAGCCTAGATGACAGCGTTCTCTGTGGAGGAATGATTTATATCGGAATTTGAATTATGCTCGCGAGCCGTGGGAGGCAGAAAACATAACGAAAAAGTGTCATAAAGTTATTGAACCATTCACCCACTGGGTCAGAACTTTTATGTGTTGCTTAATATTACAACCCCCTGCGGATCTTTACAGCTCTTGTACTGTGGGGAAAGCATATATCCTAGTAAATATGCATGTCCCGCAAGGCTATTGCAAGTTGTGATTAATTTAGAGGCGAGTTAAATCAACAGCCAAGGGTGTCGTCGTGCCAAAAATATTTTTGCGATATAACCTTGTCAACAATAAGTTAATCAAATCATGTGACGGATTTAGCCTTCACCCTCCTGTTTTTCAGGGCCACCGAATACCATACTTTCAGGCATGTAGTTTAACAACAGGTTCGATGTTTGCTACTGCTACCTTTATATTTTAAATATAAGGTGGTTCACTGCTCAATTGATCACCTTCAATTATGGGGTGGGGTTAAACGTGATGAATTAATTCGTGCCATTCGCGCATGTGTATTTCCTATTGGTTTGGAATGAGTCATCCATCACTTTTACCCCACAACATTGTTGGAGGTGTTAAATTAGGCAGTGTACCACACAGTACTTTGACTAAGGCGTGTCAAGGTCGAAGACACTTATGTTTTCAAACAGTATTTTATGACTGCTGATGTATGTTGCTTGTAAACGTGAACAGCGAAATGTTATGGACTGCACAATACAAGACCAAAAATTTTGGAGCATTAAATGATATGGAAAGTTATGACATTTTGTATATAATTATGCAATGGAAGTCGCATATACCCAAGTAAAGCTCAAAAATTTGTTTCAAAGCCGCCTCAGGACTTCCTAGCTTAGTAGATGTTCCGATGCCACAGTTTGAAGGAAAGTGCGTGAAAAGAAAGTCTTCTGTGTCAAGTGTCGATATTTTCCCACCATTTATTTATCATGGCTTTGGAAAGGGAGCCTGCTCTTCAGCCTCTCAAACAGTAGCTTAAAATTAAATAGGGTACTGCTGTTGATAAACTAAATTCTTAATTGTGACTCTCATTTTGGCTAATTCACCCTCAAAATTCAAACCCTTGTTGGAGGCACAAAGTACATATTCATACCTAAATGAGCCTAAGCCAAAACCCACATTATTGCTTATTAATTTTCCAAACATCATATTTATTCGAGTAGAAGTCAATCTGAAATAGATTGCAATAAATGATAACCCCAAAACCGACAGCTTTGAGCAATACATTCTGGGCCTTACTATTTTGAACAGTGAGGGTGGACAGGGTCTTTTTTTTAGAGTTCTTCTGGATACAGTGGTCTGAGGGCGTTGTCCCGGCAGCCATGTTAGGAGACTCAGTTCATGTGTAGAGAGAGGTTGGAGGTGGGGGTAGATGGGGTTGGTGAGTAAAGCAGGGGTTGGGTGGGCCCACAGAGGATCGAGGTCGTCAGCTAGGGTGGCCCCATATGCAAACACTGCTCCAGGAGAGTAAAGCCAAGCGTACAATGCCACTATTGTCCTCCGTCGTTGTTCTTTTGGATTTTGTCCTAGTATAGTCGACTGCCTTTTCAGGCACGAGAATTCCTTTTTTTTCTTTTCTTGCCCTTTCCCCCTTCTTCCGCCTCTGGTTGGTGGGATTACAGCTGAATATGCATTTTCTAGCGACATGTGCCATTTGTTGAATGAGAGACGTTGCCGTTTTATGTGAGGCTGCAATCGGTTTTTTTTTGCGTATTTTTTTGGCATGCTGAACGAGACATTACTTCCTGCACTGCAAGTTTTCAGGTTTTGCAACAGGCGAGGGTCCTTGTGACCCCCTTATGCCGTCATATTTTTGCCTGTGACGTAACAACAAATTGATAGAAACGGGAAAATCTGTGCCTTCAGGCTATGGATCGGGCGGGCAGGAGGTTAGCGGTCATCCTGATTGACGAAAAAGTCATGCAAAACACATGCAGAATGATGTGTACTTCACTTGCAATCTAACAAGTATGTCATGATGGGAACTACTAATACATATGGAATGCTATAGACCTACAGCTGTCATGCTTTGAAGATATGGCGCGCATAAAGGCATCAGATCAAGGTCTACACCTATGCAGAACAAAAATAGTAACCGGCCTTGAGAGGCTTCTTCTATTTTGTAATGCTTCATAAGACTCGCCATTTTTGTGCATATTACATCTATTCTACTTGCAAGGAAAATATTCGAGAAGCTTATAGGACACATCACCTTTAGACAACTGAATTGTCCTTGTAGTGGAACGGAAAACACAGGGGAGGGGTCATGCATCCTGACATTTCCGCAGCCCTGCACGACGCGCTCAAGCCTAAGTATAGCGTGGCTTAGGCCTAGTTTTTGGCTTCTCCCAAAGGAAGAGCCATTGCCATTTCATCCCGGTAATAAAATTTCCCGGGGCAAACATCAAAGCCGTGCATCAAGTGTGGCTGCTCCCCAATTAAGATGTAGAGGATGAGGGCATGCAGTGGAAGGGAGGATGGGGAGGAAGAGGGGGTGTAAATGTGATGTGAAAGATGTAGTAATGGAGGGCAATGGCGATGAGCATGGTTCCTGGGAGCGGCCAACCGGAAACATTTTCTTGAGGCTGTAAGTTTCGGGTGAGCGAGGGTTACATTTAAAAAAAAAGAGTTTTGAGTCGGATTACTACCTGCCTTATTTTATTTTGACCTTGGCCTTGAAGCAACCGACTTCCCCCCCAACCAACGTATACGTGCCACTTCATATAATACCCGCTCCACAGGATGGGAAAGTTACCCCGGGGCATGTTAACCCCCTCCACTCCCCCCTTCCTTCTGCTCACTCAAAACTGACATAACCACCCCACCCTGACGGTGTCATTTTTCAAAATAGGGCAAAGTCAAAAAATCGGTAACCCACATCTTACGTTGCAACGAAGCGACCGAAGGCGATGATACACTTAAATACTGAGCGGCAGACAGTGAAGAACTAGTCTAATAAGTAGACGAACAGGTTCACAGGAAGAAAATTGGGTTGGGCTGAAATCATTGCCCTTCGCAGAAACCGACGCCTTTGTTTCGAGTGTTAGTCATTCGTTGCGTGTGTGGGATTAGGTTTTCTTTGCCTACAACAATGTCTAGGCCGTTGCTTCAAAAAACACCGCATCAAGGTTACCAAGATTGAGGCGTCGTTTGCATAAAAAATGGGAGTCTGCCTGCTTAATGACGCGATAATCAATATTCCTGACAATGGGTTTTGGCAACATTTCAACAAAGTCATTGTTGTCAGGAACTTTTTTCCCCCCCCCTCCCTCTATCGGAGGCCAAGCTTATGAAAGGCGCCATAGCCACTTAGGGAAGATGTCCATGTTTCTTCAGGAAGTCTTGAAGAGAGCTGAGGGACGTAGTATAGCTGGCCATCAATCGAGTCCGGTCGTGCTTGCCCGAATCGTGACACAATTAAAAGCACTCTTGTTGTAGCGGTCGTGAGAGATATACGCGTCTTTGCGAAAGGAAGACCTCTTTTCAACCGATGTCTGACGTTCCAAGCGGCTGAAATCGAATCAGGTCGGCTTGAAATAATTCAACGTCATTTTTTACACTCTCCTTCCCACTTTTTATACGTCTTTAACACATGGTGCTGTAAATATCTGCATCGGTCATTCAACAATCCGGTTTGGTCTGTTTTGTGTCCGAAGGAGTGACCTACAGAACTTGAGAAAAGTAGGCAGTGGCCCTCACAGTGCTGAAATAATTAAGGCATAATGACCGTTTTTTGTGTGAAACCGTCAACCTTCAATCATTTTTATAAACGCGGTTACAGTTATCTGCTTACAGTACTGGCCGAAGAAATAAAACGTGACCAGAAACCTGCGAGGTGCTCGGAGCCTGTTTCAACATTTAAGGTGCAATCCAATATTTATATCATAGGAATATTAATTACTATAAATTGTCGATTATCCGGAAAGGGACAGTAAGTAGCAGGGTAGCAGACTATTAGTCTACACCTGCTTCACAACGAAGGTTAGTGTTATGTAAGAGATTGTTTTTAGTTTTGCATGAAGGTAAAAAGTTGGAATATTAGTAAGAGCTGCCAGCAAAATCATTTTGTAAAGCATAAATACCTTTTGCGTGTTACTTCAACTGTAAACAACAAATTTTTTTTAAAAAAACCTTTCCCTCCACGTTTCTCACCCCACCTCACAAACACTTGAAATTCTCCAAATGAGCCCCAATTTGACATGAAAATGTTCTGGTTACATTCACACGTATTTCTGGGTAAAGTCCTTCACCATTCCTCTCGCACACCTCCCCAAGCCACCCCCAGAAAATCTCGCAATTCTCTTGATCGTTTTGCCTGGAAGCATACATCACTTGGCTTGAACATATCGACGACAGCCAGATACAATTTTTGGAATCAAACGGCGATAAATGAATGGAAAAGCTGCCACCTCGGAAGTGGCGGCAAACAAGATAAACGAGGCGCCTGCAGTTTGCCGAAAGCATACGGAATTGCAACCTTAGCACTTGCTTCCAGAAGACGTCGCAGCTTGTAGATCCCCTCCACCTCACCCTATACCCCATTCGCTTTCCTAGCTTTCTAGACTTCCAATTACGGGGGTGTTGCGACAACCCCGAGACGTAAGTGTATATGGGGTGGCAGGGTGAGAGGGTTTACTTTCTTGAACACAGTTGCGCAATATCAAGAACCTCGCAAGCTCCCATTATCATCGAGCTGCTCGCAGGAGCAAATCCTGCTTGGAGGTTGCGTGCAAATATTTGCGCACCTGCAGCATCCTGTACAGTAATTATGCGCAGTACATGCAGTCAGGATCCTAGACAAAAGAAGAAGAAAAAACGTGCGAGCATCAAAAAAAATTGTAGTGAAAAACAAGGCGTAACCTAGTTTTGGATTTTTTTTTCGTATTTTGGGGAGGTGTATGAAGGACATTGTTGGACAATGCGATGTTGGTTGTGTACTTGTGGGCTTCAAAAAATGGCGTACAGAACTGGATAAACAAGTTTTGACCGTAATATGAGGAAGCAGGATATTTTATATGATAGCTTTTACGTTTGATCTCAAGGCTACCGCATCTTTCCTTCTCCGTTTGCACAAAATCGTCGATATAATGAGACTGAAACATGTATGTTTTCGGTGTATGTGACATTCTTCTCATGCGTTCTGCTCCAAGGTTGTACAGTACATTGGGCACTGATAGTGGAGATTGCATATTCGATTAGAATACTAAAGGCATCGATGTCATCTATATATCCTGTTTTATAGTTTTAAAAATCTGATTTTGCTGTGTTGCGTAATTGTGTGGGTCGGCCTATAGGAATTTCTGATCAATTCTACTTCTTTTCTAGTCATGACAAGCAAAATCAGCCCATAAAAATGTGTGGACAAGCTGAGGCATCATCTATTTGCTAATTCCAAGGACGATAAATCTAATGCGCGCTGTGCAGGAATGCATATACGTGTGACATCCACACCGAATAATTATCGCCAGAAAAATAAACAGGCTGTTTGCTCGTTATGCAAAAGTAACTCCGTACGTCAATACGTAAAAAAATGACACGTGCAATGACTAGAGGAACTTGTGTCTATGTTTACTACCAGCAAATAAGTGACTAAAATTAAAACTAACTTGAAGGTAACGAAGGCTGCTTTCATGAAATGTGCTTTCTTAAACAGCCAGTCATGAATATGCTTTTTATTGTTCGTGATAAACTGTACACGATGAGTAAGTATGATGAAGCGTGAAGTCATCAAACATGCTGATTAGGCCTATAGATATGACTTATAATTCGTAATTAATGACTGTAATTGAGGGACCAAGAATGGATCTGCACATATTTTCATTTTGTTGCGTCGATGGTTTGTATAGTATATACGTGCGTCATTTAATATTCACAGGAAAAAGACAGCTGAAGCAAGTATACGTGGGTGTTTCTCGCACAGTATTTGCAGATTTCTGTTTACTCTTGTGAATAATTTATTACTACCAACTCTGTGGTCTTTTCAGCCTCTATTTACGATCTTTCTCAAAATATTGGGTTTGTTATATGCTGGTTTTGTATTGCATTGTAAGTTTCACACATAAGGGTATACTTTACGTTCTTCCTAAATTATATGACAAGTTGGGATAAAGACGTCTTACCAAGACCTAGGTCAGTGTAGCTGCACAATCATGTACTTAATCGCGATTATTAGTGAGGAACGTGAGCAGATATGATCAAGCAATGTCCATGCAGCCACACTACCATAAATGTCAGAAGCAACCCTCTTCAAGGCACAGGATCAACCTAGTGCATGAGCAGTGGGTGTAACTCCCCTTCCTTTTCTCTACTTCAAAAAAAAATAAAAACGAAAAGGTTACCTTAGTACGACTAGAAACCGGCCGCGTGGTGTGTATCCGTGAAATATGGCAGTAAAATATCTTCCCTCAAGGTGAATACCCAGTGCGGTGTACCCATAAATCAACTCCATAAAACTTCAGTATACGATACTGTATATGGAAAACTTGCCCCAAAAATTTGCACGAAAACACTGAAAAAAAAGAGAAAACGTTTAGCATTTATTATTCCAGGAAACACTTTGACCCTGAATAGTGACTCACGCATAAAAACAGAAAAAGTCATGCGACCTGAGTCAATCGGCAGATTTAAAAGAAAAATACTATACTGCTGAATGGTTGAGGTTGGAAGAGGAAGCTGCTCACCTTCCCTCAGGCTCTTCTTTTTTTCACTTTTTTCTATACTAAAGAGTGAAGAGCAGAAAAGACGCCTTTATTGGATGGGAGCGGATCTCCTTGGACCAGCTTGTCTCCTCTTGAAACAGACTGGGTCAGAAGGGCAACACAATTAGTTATTTACATATTTATAGTCCTACTTGCAGATTCTTTTAAATTTTTTTGTATAATGCTAGGTGACTCTAATATACAGTATTTGGGTACAGTGACGGGCCTTGTTAGAGTAAATGAACTCTGAAGCACATCTTGGGGGCAGTTAAGGGGCTGTCATCCTTTTGGCGCAAAACGTAACGTTTCCGCAATTACAGGAGTAATTCGTATTAAAGTTCTGCCATCTCTTCTTTTCGGTAGTTTGCCACATTAATAATGGGGGGAAAAAAGGAAAATGTGAAAATGAGCACTTTTTTACAAAAAGAAAATTGATTTCTGCAGTCACTTTGCCACCATTTCCGCAGGTAGTGGGTGGGGTTTTTTAAAATCCAGGGGGAGTGTTCTTTCTTTTTTTTTCTCTCTTCGCTTGTAACCCTCCAGACATGTCACTTTGTTTTTCTGAGTACGGAGGGAACGGAAGAAGAAGAGCGGGAAAAGAAAGTCGGTGGAAAATGAAGTTATTTTGCACAGGCAAGGGAGGAGAAATAAATTGCATTTCCATTCCTGGTCGTTTGCGAAGCATGCTTCGGGGCAAAGCTTTTCTTCAGCCACCACCTCTAAAAATATTTGCATAATTGCTGCCAGTAATGTTCATGGTGAGACCGCAATTACAATCGGTCTGCCAAACTATTCCGGCGGAGCTTGTGCAAGAGAAGAGAGAAAAAAGTGGAGCAAACACTATGCTAGTGGGATACACCAATGGCTTTCGGCGTTGATGGTGGTTGCCATCTTGACTGGAAATTCAGGTTTTTTGGCAATCTGGACGGCCATCTTCATTTCTTTGATGAATTGGACTGCATATGTAAAGCCGCTCTGTGGGAGGTTGTACTAGAAAAAGTATAGCAATTAAGTTTGAAAATTAACTCGCAATTTCATACATATGCCTAAGGGGACCAGGACCAGGACTGTCAAGGTTACAGATGCCTATTGGCAGACACTTCTAGAAATACTGTGCCATTTGAGAGGTTCAAGGCTATGATTAGTCACCTATGACTATCTGAACTGAATGATGAAAATCTGAGATATCCTGTAACCGTGAAATGATCAACCATATAGGCTAATAAATTGTAGGCGTTGGATTTGCAAGCACGCAGTCCGATTGCGCGAAAACTTCGGTCATTACACGTGTGCTTTTGCCGGGACACTGTAATATAAAAGTTCGGGTTCGACAGACACGCATCAACTGAGCGGATAACAACAGTGCAGTGGTGCAGCTCAATTTCAGCAACAGATTGCAATGGGCGAATCTAATTAACGTCTTCCATTGCCATGATACGTTCCAAAAAAAGTGCTCGTTTTTGGGGGTCTATATATGGTACATGTAGTTAACATTGCAAATCTCCAGAGAGACTACGCTGTACAATACGATAGGTAATAGTTAAAGGGCATAGAATCGCATTAGCGGCCAATAATATGGTGATTGGCAAATGCAGGGATAATCCTATTGTAGCGTGTTTAAAACTGGTGGCAACTGGCAGGACAGATACATTAATTTTGGTCAAACTATAGTGACGGCAACACCATAATCGGGGCACCATAAGTTTGCAAAGTATCAACGTGCAAAATTGCGACCTGCATTTACGAATGAAATGCGCCATCATGACAAAAATCGTTCGTTTCCTATTCAATACAGGATACACCTACTGCGCATTACCTTGTATGGATGCAGAGGGGACACCAACGGAATGAACTCATTACGTGCGGATTTCATATAAGGCTAAGAATGTGCCTACGCCAGCAAAAACGCCCTATCTAAATGGCCGTGGACAGGAGAATATCAGGCCGGAGTTACGTGCTTTGCAGACCTTAGCTATATTTCTGGCATCGTGCATCTCTGTCTGGAAGCCAAACTCCCAAGACGGCTTGTGGCTGCCCCGGAGTAAATAATCGTTAGCTCGGCAATGCCTCCTAGGTGTATATTCTTTTCTTCTATTTTCTTTCTCCCCTCCCCTCTCTCTCCATCTGCCAAACCAGCGAATCTGGGGAACAAGTCAGCCTGGGTTTCAGGGAATGGCGTTTTGGCCTTCCGGTTATAAACTGGCAGACAGGTAATTCTTTCGGAATTTTCTGCCTGCCTTTCTCACAGGAACGCCAACCTGTTGCCCCTGCGAATCTGCTATTTCAACTCTTCCATTTTTTCCCCCCCCTCCCGTTCTTCCTTTCTGTTCCCTCTTCAAACATTGTCAGTGGTGAAGCAACCCACACACACTATGGTCCTCAATCTTTATGGCTGCTGCAACGTTGCTCCACCGGACGATATTCGCCGTAATGGGAATTGATTGGCGAGGTGGAGACGTGGCAAACCATGGGGGCCTAAACATGGCGGACCAAAAAGGCGTGTGATTTGTAGCTTCCGGAGACAATGCGGCATCGCTGCCTCGACTCCGCGTGCCACTCGTCACGATCTCATCCCGGAATCGTCGTGGTAGAGCTGGAGGGAGGGTGCGGAAGAAAAAACCAGGCGGAAAAGGAGTTGAGGTCTCAGGCCAAGAACCTCAGGACTGCACCCTTGAGAGGCGTTAGTTTGCGAATAATTGCGGGCTAACAATTTTGATTATTAGGCTGAATTGATAAAATTCATTTTTTTTGTGGCGAATGAGAGCACGTGCCTGACTGTATACTGCATCACATGACTAGGTACACTTGCTCGATGCAGGGGCTGTGGACGCCCCCTTCCCACGCCAGTTTGGCCGAACGGTCATTTACAGTATAATTACTGTACTTATGGGCTGTTTTTGCATTGTTTTCAGCGATATTTTTATGCGGATGAGCCCTAATTCAGCATAGAATGGCACAAGAACTTAGTAAAACAGTGCATGAATAGGTACTGCGCACTGTGTGTCAAACTGAAGCGATACATTCCACATCTGTATAAATCAAAACTATCGAACAGTACAAAATATGTCACTATTATTCTTTGCATTTGCAAATACGGTACACTAAAACCTGTCTATGTTGGACACTCACGTTTCCAAAATGTCCAGCTTGACGCAGGTTTTATTGCAACTTATAAACTTTCGGGACCAGCTAATAGTCGCAACAATCTTGAAAATCTTTGTTCTATACGACAGAGTCATGCGAGTATTTTTAGTGTGACATGTAGGGCGTCTCTTGTCTTGTGTGCTGCTGTGGTCTCGCGTTTAGTAGTGTGGAAGTAACAGTTGTAGGCTACTAAACTAGAACCCGCTACTTTTGCTACATTCCAACATGAACTGCTGTAGTAGGCAGGTACAGTACGAGCCGGTATATTTAGCTAACGGAACGTGTGAGCGCTATGAGCTGTCATTTCTAACACTCGGTCCAGGTTGCCAAATTGACACTTATTGCGCTATGAAACTGTACACATGTTACCGCCGCTAACTACTCGGAAGTTGCAAGTGCTGTATTTGTCGACGAGACTATGCTAACAAGACCACGTTAGGAGAAAGTTACACTTAATTACACACTGATGCTGGCATCAGAATTTTTGTCGCCTGCAAAGTGCACTGGAATTGCATTCATTAATTGATGTGCTATAAGTTCGGATCTTGCGGGTTAGAGTGCATAGCGCATTGGGCCGTAAACCTTTTTGCAGGGGTGTTGTGTTTGCTCAAAATTCCGATGTAATGGTGCTGAAGTGATATTACCGTAATGCAGCAACGGAACAGTTGAGGGTGGATTAACATTGCGATTAACTTAATGATAAGAGCACCGTTACAATAATGAATTATTACAGGTGTGCGTATTATGTCGTGGCGTAACAACAATTTGCACTACTGTCTCTCACCTTACTCATTTCCTTGCTCAACGCCATTTTTCAATATAATCCCATCCTTAAACCTAGTAACAATTGAACACTCATTAGGATTAAGCTGGCTTTTCACAGAAAGAAATTCCAACTGTAAGTTTTTTACACGTTCAATGAAGCTCAACCGATACCTTATTCACGGTACTTGACCTTAACCTGCTCTCCTTTCGTATGGATTTCCTTCTCCAACAACAACCGGATCCTTTCCTAGAAAATTTGTAACTTCAAATGACGTATCAAAAGGTGGGCCACAACAGAGAAAGCCTCGGGTTTTCCAACCAACATATCCCCATGACGCAACTGGGAATGTCCATTTCAACATCCACCAAAAAATCAAGGGATCCTGCTTCATCATCCGAGTGTTAATTCGTCGCACACAGCTTTTGCACTCCCAAAAAAACATTGGACAGGCACAGAGACGTAGATAATGAGGATGACGAGTGGTATTTTATTACACTAGGCCACAGCAGACGCAGCTATCTGGTGACTTTGCAGATTCATCGCAACATTATTTCCTGCATGTTGATGTTTGCGTTGAAATTATCACTTGCCCAGCACAAATAGATTAGCGGTGTTTGCATTCGAGCCCAAAAATAATAAGGGCTTAGTGTCTGATCGCCGGTGCAGAACAATGGCTGCCGCTATTAAATCTGGCGAGATCGTCTACGAGCAGAGGACACCGGCCTCTGACTTTTTGGGGGTGAGTTGGGCCATCCCTAGCCCCCCCCCCCCCTCCAGAGCGCAGCACTAATTGCATGTTTATTTGAAAGGTATTTAGGGGAGGTGGGTGCCCATCCTCGTAAATTTACCAAGGTGGCTTCACAACCCAAAGAGCCTGTTCCGTTGTGGAGCGCAGGTGTGACGCTACCAACTGTAATTGCTTTGTTTGCCGATGCTATGTGCGCTAAACGGACCGCAAAGCGCCAGCAAAATACGCTCGTTTGTTCTATTCTTGATGTTATTACGATGCACTGGCCCACTTCGCACTTGTTTCTTCTCCCAGATGTTCCTCTCATGCTCCGAATTCGTCGGATTTTAGGACCGGGCTCATTGTGTAGTCTATGATGAGTCGAATGAAACGCTGATTTTATGCTCTGCTGAGGTGTCCCATGGCGCCCCAATTTGGCCAATCCACCACATGGAAGCCCCCTTGTCACGGGGCCTAGCATTTCAAAGGGGACTTCTGGTCACTCACATTAGCCCTACAAGTCGATGGGGATTCATATAAAGCGGGATTTTTTATTGCATGTAGGCCAGGTGAATATTAGTAAAATGAGGAAAAAGCAGCCTACTTTTAGTACATTGTAATAGGCCCTATAGTAACCGTTGAGGTGGCTATGATGTGGCGAGTTGTTGACAACATTTTACCTTTTCACTTCAGGTATGAGAGGTTGGAAAGTGACCGTTTTATAGAACACAATCTTGCACCTCCCATACTGCCCTCTACAAGGAGATGAAAGTGTACGCAGTACATGTTTGTGTCTCGCTTCCGCAAAGAGAGTGCTCTTGACCTCCTCGAACTGACGTCACGGAACAGAATGGACATCGTCCTTCAGTTCCCGTTTTCTTTTTATCATCCCTGTCACACACTAGGATCATACATATGTTGTGCTTTCATTTCGAGTCAGGTGAGAGACATTCCAATGAGGATCAGTCCACCATTGTTGAATGGCTGCTCTAATTCCCCAAATGCAAAAAAATATATATACAAAAATTTGAGTCTCCCTGACATAAAAGCGAACGGTATTTGCTTGAAAATTCCGGTAAATTAGAGGAAATAGTAGCTTATATCATTTTGTAAACCACAAAACCAACCAAGATCCAAGAATTCGCACCAAAGCGGAAGACCAAAAAGTGACAATCATGTGACGAAAGGAACGGAAGAGAGGTTTCTCAACCGTTTTTCTCTCCTCCTCTCATGTGCTTTTTTTGCGGTTTGGGAACTTCCTGGATCTTCATGCACGCATGGAATATTCTCACGAACCAAGCAAAAGTCATAGGAAGCAAAGATCCTCTCTTCTTTTGTTTTCGTTTACTTCGTGACTCAACTCATCCCGACCTACTTGAACTCAGGTCGTTTCCAAATGGACTCGTGTCGATTAGTTATATCGTGAGCACACAAGGGAAACAGCAATTTTGTCAGTTTTAAGTTATTTACAACCCTAGTAGCCCTCATAATGAGCCAGCAAGCCCAAATTTTCTATCATGTAAGGATATTATCTCGAAACTGGTTTTTTGGACACGCCCCTAATATTATTGTTACACCCTCCCTTTTTTTGAAAAAAAAAAAGGAAAACAATATGTGGGAGAGGTGGATCATGGCGGCTAATTTGTTTGGCCAGCAATCGATTAATGGCGTCGGTTGTCAGCTGGCGTCAGCAAGAAGCATGGGAGGTAATCGGAAGTGTCATAATTATGCGGGAGGGGACGCATTAGCGAATTTCAGCTGAATTGTGGGTTTATGATGCTGTAGGGTTTGGAATCGGGGCTGGCACCGATTAGTCGGCTGGTTTGAGAGAGCGCGGCGGGAGCTTTTTGGTTAGGCGGGTCCTAATTCAATGACTTTCGGACAACGTTTTAAACAGAGGGGTCTGGAAATGGTGAAGCTGCTGAAGAGGGACCCACTCGTGTCCACCAATCTATTCCCAGGAGGGTACGGTATGCGAATATTTTTTGGGATCCCCAAAAAATGATTGATAACTTTGAAGGAGTTGTGTGCACCCCACGTTGTGCTGGATATATACAGAGTTGAAAGTTTGTGCCCCGGTTATGGTGTATACATGTTCGGAGTCGCAGTTACTTTCATATCGGAAGTTTCTTCTCTCCGAGAAAGATTTTTCTCCATTTCCAACCCCTCCTCCCCCCACCCCCCTCCCCCGTCTCTTCTGGGAAGCGAGCATTCCTTTCAAAATGGAAGATTGTCAAGAAACTTGTGCATTACAGGAGTAAACTTTTGCCTCGGTACATTTCACCACGTGCGCCAAATCCAGTGGGAATTTTCAGTAGCTGTTTACGGCACTGAAATATTGACGAGATACTGTCGACCGTGGACGGAGATGCAGTGATAATATCTGGCCTCATATTCATGTTTTTCAAATTCCTGTGTTGATGTGTAGGCATTTTGATTGAGTATGCTGCTAGTTCAATTAGGATTTTGAGATGGGTGCAGACTCCTGCATGGTTTCAAAGCCAAACTAGACCTGGTGTTTTTTCATGGTCTTTTAATCACCTGCCGCAATGCTTTGACATATGGGTCTCGCCCAAAGGACTGATACCAATCTCTACTACATATTAAAGGACAGTACATATTATTGGAACGCTCTGTCGAATACGCCCCAAAAGACACATGCCGGCCGCATAAATTTTGCCTTATTACAGTTACACCCACACGTGATTTGCGTCAAAAGAGCATCTATAGTCGATCCCACTAAAAATGCAAAATAGGCATATACCATGTTGTCTCCACTGCATCATGAAGGGAACTTTGATAATTAATGGGTTATCCAGGCAGTGAAAAGCGTCACTGATTTCTATAAATTATTCACTGATCTTGATTAATGTAATTATCAGTTAAATCCTAGAAGAACGACATTTTGATTTAAATGACGAATTAAAATCGCGGAGTCAGGAGGTTTTATCGTGCACCATGACTCACTGTATTACTGTAACATTATAACATTCATACATATAAACAAGCCGTAATATCATTATTCATTGTAGTTTTAGTAGACCTATACACTTAGAATATGACTAACTCATTCTTTACGCTATGATTAACATAACTAGTGCGAGTACAGAGTGAGAATTATAATTGTTGGGTTAGTTGCTCACCCAGAGGGTATTTGCACGGACCTTTATTTCAATCGAAGTATACATGGTGCCATATTCGAAGCGCCCGGGCCCACGGGCAGGATGACAGGAGGGGATGTGCAAGTGCAGTGCGGTAACGGTGCTTGGTCGTTTTGTGAACTCCCCCGGGTGGTTTAGTCTGTGGACATACCACCATAGACGAAGCCAGAGACGACCCCAGAACTCTGCACGAGATGAAGGGGGTGTCCCCGGGTTCGGATCGAACCCGGAACCTTAGCATCCGTGGGCGCGCACGTTACCGCGGCGCCACTCCGTCTCCCCTTACAGAGTGAGAATTATTTGCATACACATGACGGGTGGATGGCAACTCCAGTTTTCCAATAAAGTTATATTATCATGGCATTTTTTTGCACCTCAGCTAGATCATTATCATATCGGCTATGCCCTATGCGATACTCCTGCAACATAAAATTGGGAAAAATCCAGGCACGTTTATTTAATTACAGTTAAAACAGGCAGGAAAATTGCAGCAATAAAGACCTTAAAATTGGGTGCAATGCATTTAAGCAAAACGACCAGGAAAATTACGGTAGGCTAATGAAGCGCTTAAATTGGGTAAGATGCATTTAATTAAAATTAAATGGCCAGGCCAAATTGCTGCAATCAAACCTGGTAATGAACATTGACACCTGATGCCCGAAACTGAAACCCGGCATCAGTTAGTTTGCTTATCATCGATTAACAAGTTGAATCAGCCTATCTCATTTACATCACTAGCATCTACATGAACTCTGTTTTTTTGGTTTTTTTAGAGCTGGGAGGAGTACATTGTGTACATGGATGTTTACTATAGTATGTAGGTATTCCTTCATACAATCCCTTCTAGCCAGAGCATAATTGAAGTCGCTTACAGTATACACTCGAATTATGATGCACTAACCAGCCGCTTTCCCGCCAGCCCTTGTTTTTGCAACTTGCATAAAAACTAAATTGCATTATGATATTTCCGCTTTTAGTTAACTTTGTGGCATCAGAAGAAACAGTGAAATATGTTTATCTGTATGGAAAATTTATTTAATTTATCATCCCATTCGAGTGATTTTTGTGCTGCTCTCTTTAAAGACAGTTGTATGAATATGATGCGCCAGTAATTTGTTAATTTTATAATATAATAATTATTAGCGGCTATGAGACTCGTACTAATATTACCAGCGCTGCATCAAAGACTAACAGCACAGAAATAATTCCTGAAAGCGTATCCGCATTAGGAATACGAAAGTGAGACATCAGCAGTGCCCATTTCAATAGTATATGTGTCGTTGCCAAGTGTGACGACCTTCAATCTGCCCTGTATACTCTGCTTCAAGACCATGCAGGAAACCACCATTTGGCAAAAAAATAAGAATTTTTGCCCCAGTGAACACCAAATACTCCCCAATCGGTGTTCCTGTTATGTGGGTTTCTTTGTCTCCAATTTATTTGTTTATATAAAATCTTTTACCGGTCCATTCAAGCTCCATGCATTCTGACCACTATTCTACAACCACAACCTGTCTGTTAAAAAACTGACCTAGCCTAACTCCTATTTCTTCCTTCAGGATGATATTTCAAAGCCATGTAACAGATCCCAGGGCACAAAAGGGTGCTCCCTCAGTACCGCCCCCCTCGTGTTTCCCCACTTCAGCCTTTCCTCCTATTTCACTTTCTTGGGCTCAATTTGACGAGTAGAGAGAAAAAAGGCACGTATACTGTACACCCCTGACCGCTAAATCGTTCTCCACAGCTCACCGATTATACCCCTTCCTGTCTCCTGTCTTTCCCGAGTTTTCAAAGAAATTGCACCCTCGCCGTTTCCTTCCCCTCCGCCATTCCGTTCCTTTACGAGAATTTCTGAAGCAGTGATTGGCCTGCTTACAAGCAAGAACGGTTAATTGGCCGGCGGTGGAATCCGCAAAGTGCGCCGCGGCAATGTTAGTTAGCCTAGGTCTCTTGTCCGAGGATTAGCGCCTGACGAAGCCTGCAATTATTAGGCGACTTACGGTCTTACAGTAACCCTCCCCCCTCCCTCTTCCGTTCCCCCCCGCCTTCCCCCACTTGCTGTCTGCTCCCGCCACCTTCCTTCAGAGATATGCCTTGCTGGCATTCCGGATCCTCTAATAACAGGGCTATAAAGTGTGACATCCCCTCGGCTCTTGTACAGTACACGACCTTTTCCGTAGGTTCCAGTAATGCTTGTGTTTCTCCGTTGTAATTGAAACACCGGTTTTAGCTAGCCGGATACTATGAATGTTTGGTCGTAGTGAAATATCAGGTGGAATCGCCAGCAGTACCAATCCTAAATCATGATTATCCTGAATGGTAGGCCACTCGCACCACCTCGCTAATGTTGGAAATGAAAAGATTGTCATACTGGAGATGGTGCGGGTGGCCTACCCTTCAGGAGAAACCTAATTCAAATCTGGTACCTTATTTTGTGCTGGATGCTTTACTAACAAGTAAGAGCATTATATTCAATTTGTACTTAAGCACTAGGTTTAGACTATAGCGTCAAAAGTTTTATGGAGGATTCTGTCACCCACTGCTGCCATATCCCTGCCCCGGTGAGATTCAAGTTATGACAGTTTGACTACATCTCACGTTGAGAAATAACGACTTTATCTATGAAAAATCAATACATTTTGATATCCCATGGGTGCATTCAACATCTTTGCCCCAGACAAGAAGAGGGGATAAAACACGCTATCTGGAGTAGCTGGGCGCTTCGCTTGAAGCCTTATCAGTAGTGGTCAGGCCTTCAAGCCTCAGGGGAACCGTCAGGGGGGAACTCGAAGGAATAAAAATGGTTAAAAAATTGAGAGGGGAAAAAAACGCTCGAAACTTGTGGTCTCATCAGTGGCCAAGTTAGCGGATTCTAACGGCGCGGCGGTGACAAAAAAAAGTAAGTAGACCTAATGGGGCTGAATGTTCGGAATCCGTGGGAGTGACCAAAAACAAAACCGTGGCCCTGGCGAACTTAGGAATTGCCTCAAGCCTCTTTTCAGAGGGGTAAGTCGGGAAGGTTTCATTTGTTCGACAACAATCTCGGCGGATTAGAGTCAGCTAGAAGAATTCGTTTCTCCCCATTTCCGAACTCAAAGACCGGGTTCTTATCTCTCATCCAGAGGGATTCGCGGTTTTGTGTGATCAACGCACGTGCCTAGTGCACCTTTGGCTGGCTATAGCACCACCCAAAAATACTAGCTCTATTGTATCACACACTGTATTAATTTTTATATATATTTGAACTGAATAATTATGAGGTTTCTCAGTGGGACATTAATGGATGATCCCTTGACGTCAGACATGATGGACACGATTTTAAATGTAGTTTTGTCGTCCTCTGGAGGCCGAGTCATCGCTCAAGTGTAACCCCGCCTCCACTTCGATATGACACAATGCTTGTTCGCCTGTTTCGCTTCCCACAAGTCAGGGGATCCTTTTCCTGGACCAAATGGCACGATTTCTACACCGTCCCCCACCCCTTTCTCACCCTCTCTTACACCCTATCCCTGAAGTCTCACTGCAGGGAAATCGATAGGACGTATCACGAGTCTTCAATGGAGAAAAAAAAGTAGCCAATATTGGAACAAGTTCGCTGAGACGTTAACAAGGAGAGAATCGAGCAATATTTAGCCTGCATGTGAAGTACGAAAAAAAAATAGTGCGGATCGTTTGTGTAACAACCTTTGTTCCCATCAGTGGACATTGTTTTTCTTTCCACCAAGTTAACCTCTGCTATGATATTGCCAGTTTCAATTGGTGAGTTGCCATTATTTCTTGCTGAAGTTGTCTTTTGAGTCATTATCTGGGCCCTTAACTTGCTGGGTAGATTGTTAACAATGCTCTTGAGATAGGTTTAGTTCCGTGATGCTGGAGAATTTATTGTAAAGAAGCTTCTCCTGGGAAAGTGCCTAAGGGCGAGTAATTTTACTTTACTGGAATAGCAGCTGTTTTCGTGTTGGGCCCACGGTACATCCCTTCCGCTGTTTAAAAGTTACGGATGAAAGTTTGATTTGCATAAAACGGATTGTACTAATCAACAGGGAGCATGTGAAAGTCTGGACATACCAGTTTAACTGGTTTTTATACTAATAAACTTTCACACTTTGAATTTTCGAAATATGTAGAGGAAGACTAAAGAGCAACAGCTTTTATTAGATTTTAAAATATCGTCAATAAGCAAACTCCAAACACAAGTTATTATAATAGCCGCAGTAAAACTCTGTGACTGCAATGAAGTGTTTGAGAGCATGACATTCGTACAATACCCTCACCGGAAACCATCATAAACTCCCACATTTCAGCCAGATTCAGTACCGTACTTCCAGACCCATCCATAAGGTAATATGGGTGGGGACATCCAATTATTGCTTATTCAAACAGATGTCATTTTTCTCCACAAATAGCCGCACACAGATTGAAAACCGGTCACAAGAACATTTCTAAAGCCGGTTTTATAAAGAATGCATTTAAAAATATTTTGCCTCATCTGGTGACAGTGTTTGAACTTGGCGCCTTTGCCCCAACCCCCATCTTGAAGCACTCTGATAAACTACGGGTCAATTTAATGCAATTTCATCTATGTCATATCTGAATGTCCGTCACCCCCACCCTCCACCTCAACCAACACTCCACCCTACTCCAAACTTTAGCCTCCCCCTACCTTTTGGAATAAAAAAAAAGTCCGTTGGCGAGCGGGTGCAACTGGCGTTTGGTGAGATCCATTGGTGAGGAAGGTGGCCATCATCGTTGAATTTCCCTTCTTTGGCAGGAGCGAAAAGCGGGGATTGGAAGGAAGGGAGAGGGTTGGAATATCATCTAGATGTGCGATTTCAGTGTGAGCAGTAAGTCGGAATTCCGGGAATCAGAGTTTGAGCGAGGAGATGGAGAGGCTGCGACTCCCAAGAAAATACCCGGCTTTTCTTAGTGGCTTTACCAGAGCCCAATTCAAGCTGCAGGCCTTCAAAGCTACACTATCGTAATATCTCTTTTGGCCAGATTAAAAATGATGAGTTCGCGTGGTTAAAAGATGGGTGAAAGAAAGATATATGTTGCTGAGGTCAAAAGCTAAAAGGAATGACCTACTTTTTGGGTATAGAATCAGCTATATCCTTTCAAAACTTGGTGAACTGCTATTACCTGAAGTACCGGTACAGTACGTGTTGACATATCCCCCATCAGCACACTACATTTCTTGCTAGCACGCCCCATTTGCATTGGAAACGAATCTTTGCTTTCAGTCCCATCTTCTCCGATCACTGATCGGTGAATGTTTTTCTTTTGTTTCGGCTGGAATAGGAAAATAAACAAGGCGACGTTTATAGAATCGATTCTAGGCCACCACCTCCCCCCTCCCTCCCCACCCCCTTTCCCCTCTACCACTCCAAAGCCTATATCCCAATGCAAATAGTTCCGTCGGAAAAGGGAAACGGGGTTCTTGTTACTGGGATTTATTTTGGAAAGAGGACAAGAGTCGGTCGAATTTATACGCCGCAATATCCCACGTTTGAAGGGCTCGACATAATATCATTACATGATGTCCAAGTCTGTCAAGCGTGTAACTACACCACTCTACTTGGGAACGCAGTACTTTTTTTATTATTTTTTTTCAAAAAAAAAAAAGTTGCACATCTTGAAAAGTTGTGTTCAGTAACATGTTAAATATTAAACAATTTGTAATATAGTACTAGGCATATACCTAATGATGTTCAATCTTATACTTTACGATGGATAATTAAGCGGCGCTCACTATTGAATTCTTAGAAGCCTTTTTAAATATGTAAATTAACTTTTTTGACGCATTTTGCTATTCCGCTATCAGCAGGTGATTACTGGCCACACTCAGGATCATTCGATGTCAATCACTAGATCAGAGCGCATATTTTATTACCAAAGTTTTGAATCCCCCACCCATTAACTTTTCCAATGCCGTTTGGGAATGATAAAGCTCCTGGAGGAGATGATGAAGAAGAGTTACGCTTTCTTCTGTCTCCGGTACTTTGAACAAAGTGATATTGCGACTTTTGCCGGAAATTAAATGCCGTGCACTTTTTAGAGAAGGGTTAGAAGGATGATGACGGGTAGAGAGAGAGAGAGAGAAAAAAATTGTAATCCGCCGTCCCTCGATGTAATGTTACAGTACGCATTGCTGACGTGATATGGACCATTTGGGTTTGAAATGCAATGGGGACCTCTCCTGTTGCTGTTGTACTTTGACGCAATATAAAATGTCTAAATGCGCGGAAAACTTGACGTCCCTCGTTATTTGATTGCCTAAGCGATGTCATTGACTGTCCCAATTGATGGGCTCTCAAATAGTGACCATTCCGACCCCCGATTTTGGCACCAGTGTTGCCACAGATCGCCTGTTGCGAAGGGTTTATTTATTTATTTTATTATGAATCTTCCAGTGGAGTTATGCTATGCTAACTGAGCCGCACGTTTTTGTTTTCCGTGAGGCCTGTTACAGTGTTGACATTCAATTATTCATGTGGCTTTGTATCCGCGATACTTTTGCATAATTGTTGCGAATTTGCATTGCGGAGCGATGCTTATTGCCCCTGAGGGATGCACTCTCTGGTGAACAGGAGTGGCGCATGAGTTGCATATACTCTCAGGATAACGGTGCTGCAGGGAGTGGGGGGTAGGGGTTGCAATGAGCGTATCTGCCATTTGTGCAGTACGTTTATTTCTGCGTTGGATAATTTCATGGCGGCCAGCCTAATTGATGTGGTTTTTGAAGTCGTGCAGGATTAATTGTGACCAGTGACGTTTTCTAAATATGGTATGAACTGGTGGCAGATACAGTCTGATATGCAAACTACTGTCGACAAGTCTATATGGCTCATGGAAGATTTACGGACGGACGTGTGTGATAACTCAGTGCTTGCAATATTTGCCCCATTTTTGACAGTTATATCAGTGCATATTGTCATATATGACGCAGCTCAACAACAACAATAATCAAGTGTGGTGCATCTGGCAGAAACCTTTGTTAAGCCTACATTTTATTATTGTACATACAATAATTAAGATATTAAAACATTTGTAGCAGGGTTCATGAGCGAGGAAGGAGTGACCTGGATGTAGGTGTGAGTGCAATGCCTTAATTGGACATTTGTGTTACCCTGGGTGGGTCTAGCGGAAATTCCACCAAGATGGAGCCGAAGATAACTCCGCACGAATTGGAAAGTAAAGATTGGGCTTGGGCTTGAACTCGGGACTCTTCTATTTATAGGCGCGAAAGTATCTACTCAGCCTTCCCAATTTAAAATATCATTGTCGGCAAAGTGGGATTTTGATGCCATTTACAACGTCAGGAGTCTGTAACAGAAGAGTCGTGACATGGGACACAGTTGATGGTGAAGAAAGTCGATGCAGTCGCCAACGTGATCGACCGTTCAGAGGACACTAAACCCTTATTATAAAGAGAGCATGCAAATTGGTCGGGACTCACATGCTGTTGAAAACCAGTTTTACTAATGAACTTCCTCTGCCTATCCCACTCACAGGTGATGACCTTGTTAAAATTTTGAGCGGCCATCACCAACCACCACTTGACAGCTACTTTCCTCTGCCATAGACATGTGACACTCATTTGTTCTCAGTCATTTTCACCGCTTTTTACCCGCGTTTTTTGACGCGAAATGGCCCTTGTGTTATGAGCAAGTGACACGTATTTCCCTCATCACCATACTGTATTGAGGAGGGTTCAACTTATTAACTATACGTAACAAAACTTTTGACAAATTAAATAGCAATTATCAGACCCTTCAGCTTCTGTAGTTCAGTGGCAGAACACACACTCTTGAGTGTGCACCTGGGTTCGATTCCCAGCGGAGGCAACATGGGTCAGATCTACAAAAATCTGTAAGGTTATATGATAACACATAAAAAGGAAGTTCTCCACAGAGTTTTCTGGAGCTCGTGGATCCTATTTGTTGCCGGTATTTTTCCCTCTCTCTCCCGTATTTTTTTTAAAAATAGAAGGGTGACGACACTGATGGCGAGAAGCTGTCTATCTCCATGAGACGGAGTCGAAATGTCTTCAAAAAGTCCAATCCTTTTTTCTTCTCCCTCCTCCCCCATCCACACACCCCACACAACTCCCACCTTAGGCCTGAGGCGAAGGGGTTTCCAGAGCAAAGCGCGATTTCCATAAAATGAGGAACAGAGACGCTGTCATTTTGAGAACATCGATATCCGCCTCCTTTGCAACCTCGCTACGGAGACCCTTTATCACGTTGACTCACTATTCAACCCTTTGAAATCCCTCGCGTCCGATCCACCTCCTCCTGCCACCCCCCTCCTCCCCATCCACCTTCCCCAAACTACTCCGAACTGGGATGAATTCGGAGCAAAGTGGTGCAACTTTATCACGGGTTTATTTGCCCAGCGTCGTGAGTGTTTTACGCCTTACGGCTTCTGGATGTGAGGGGTTATACAGGGAGGGGGTGCAAGAAAATTCGGCAATTTTTCATGCCCATCCGGATCTCTAGTGGAAGCCTCAGCTATTTTTTTTAAACCGCTGTTTTATTAGTTAGCAAATAATCAGTGAAGGCAACATATTAGAGGATCCTGTTTCGGGACGATGGAGGGAAGGACTCACAAAATGGGCCTGTCGAGAGACTGGAGGTATGTGGCATGCATGCATGCCTTTAACCTGACACTCTGACAGGGTGTGGAAGTATGTGGGAGCTAGTAGAAAAAAATGGTGTAGCAACTACGGACAACAAGATTGCCCCTTAGGAAAGGTAGGGGCTCTTATAAGGATGCTTAGTCGGTCAACTGGAACGATCCAGCATGCGTGCAATAAAGTATTCAGGATGTGTGGGCCTCCATGTAATATGCCTTGAGATGGGGAATCTGCACAGGTGCGCTACCAGCTCGCAATTCCAGCTTTCCGAGAGGAAAATGAATGGTGGTAGTTACAAAAATCATTATGGCGTAAATTATTGCAAGGGTTGGCTAGTCTATACTTTTGACTCTGGTGATAACCGGCGGCCATGTTTGAAGCGGGTAGGGGCCGAAAATCACCGTTCTCATCAGTGGCAGAAATTGTTGGGCCGTCGGCCAACCCCTCTCTTTCCGGATAATGAAGCCTGCGTTCGAGGGAAGCATCCAATATGAAGTGAATAACTCGGCCCAGTTCGGTTGCATTTTCGATCGTTCTGTACCCCGAATGCACTCCGGTGGTGTGTTAACATAAGCTAATGACGAAAGCCACATAATGGCGACGCAACTGACGAAGTCAGGGCGAGCCGCTCACTTTGCATTCAGCCAAGTGGGCTTACAGTGTGCGGCGCAACATCCTTCATCTGCATAACAGTCAGGTCGCTCCAGTCAAAAAAGACGGAAACTGCAGAAAAAAACGGTCTATGGAGATGGCATTTTGCACTTTTCCGGGAGTGGTACCCTATACTGCACACCTTGGAGTCATACCTGAATTATCTTCTATGCGTGATTCATTATTCAGTGAACTTCTTTTTTGTCAAAGGACAAGTGCAAGTGCTTTGTGACTATAGTTGAAATAATTAGTAGGTTTACATTCTCACTGCAATACTTCTAACAATATAATTCGGCATTTAAATCTGCTTTGCCTTCCTGTAAATGAGGATTTATTTGAAAATAATATGCACAATTATTCGCCTGTATTGCACTACTTTTATGATTATTAGATTAATATTATTATTACACATACCGCACTCTAAAATATGAGCAACATCTTGAATTTGCCAAAGCTTACTTCCACGAAACATTTCGTCGAAGAAATATAACTTACGATAATGCCAATACTACCTTACAATATGTTTACATTGAAAGCTTTGGGATGTGCCCATAAGTCTCTCAAGATGCGCCACTGGACTAACTCTCCCAGCGTCGGCTTTGGGCTAACTTGTTATACTATTGATGTTCTTTCCGCTAACGACATGGAGGGGTGGAAGGGAATGGAAAACGGAAAGACCCCTCTTCCCCTAAAAAATAATCCTAGATACCAGGCTGATAGCAATTTTCACTCTCCATGGTCGTAAGCAACTCTGATATTCTGTGAGAGCGTGTAAGAAAAAGAGAAAGAAAAAAAAGCGAGTGACAACGTCGCTTCATAAATATAAAATGCGGTTGCCATCTTTGGTGTTCTTCCTTTTTCTCCGTCGGATGGATGGGCACAGCATGTTCATGACTCTATAACGGGAATAATGCAAGGATAGTAGAGGATATCAGGACTTTGAAGGCCTACGTAGGCGCTGGCTGAATTTATGGGAGGTCTGTGACACGGGAAAAGAGCGATGGACCCTTATTTAGTGGCCCTGCTGTCGGTTCGAGGTACCTACTTCCAATGATATTAAAACCCCCAAAATGGCTAGTTTCGATGCAAAAGCTCCGCGACAAGAGAAGAACACACCTTCCTCATCGTCTAAAATAATTTTCTCGACGAACATCTACTTTAGCCTGCATACTACTGTGATGGGTTTTCGAAAGATGATATATTTTAGTACATAGCTGCTAATTGAAAAAAAAAATTATCTGTAAAAACATGCGAGCGAAAGAGCCTGGTAGAGTGTTGATTTCTGAATGCAGTGTACGTGGGCCAAATTCCGCTATTAAAGTCAGATTGTCACTGCTGCGCTTGACACAAAGATTAATTGCGTTCGCGCAACTTCCACCGTTTTTCAGCCTAAAGCCGTAGACCATTGCCACGCAAAACTTTTCTCCTCGAGAAAGTCATTTTTATTTTCAAGCCAGGATATTCATCTTTCTCTCCTCCTATAGTGAAAACCGCCGAATAAAATCCTCCGCAAAAAAGGTGTCCTTATAATAAAAGCGCGCGTTTTAATCACATGTGCGCTGTGCTGTTTTTCAGCGGAAATTTTCAGGCTGGGGTAATTCCACGACAGTTCAGGTAAAATTAAATAAAAATGTCACCCTCTATCCTGGGATGTGAACGAAAATTGGAGCTTGGCTTAATGATGCCGAGTAAGAAACAGTTTGAATTTTTTTATTCCCCCCAAATTCCAAGGTCACGCGGTACAGCGCTGACAAAAATGACGCGATCGCGAAACAGCATGCCACTCGTCGGTTCATATCTCGGCAAGTATATGTCACAGAGATACAAAATAGGCGTCAAAGGATGCGGGAGGATCCGCGCGTTCTAGTAATATTTATTTAAAATTTTACGGTGTAGAAAAACGTGAATTAGCTAAGGGTCGAAATATGTTTGCCAAAATAAAGTCGTGTTGCTCGCCCCGGGGAATTTTTCCAAAATATACCGAAATTACAAGGGATATTCCTCTATCGATTGGTGAAATAAAATCGAAGGTGTTAAATTTTGTTTTCGAGAAAAAAATTCCCGAAGGAAGGCATGCGCGCCTCCGCGC
>JYFJ02002866.1:0-49797 GCA_000934665.2 Catajapyx aquilonaris
ATTCTTCCCCTTCAAAAATAAAAATATAATCACACCACGCAGCTCGACATTTCCTGCGGCATGCGCCATCTTGAATTCCCTGCTCTGGCGGTGGGCTGGAAAACAACAGAGTGCGATTCTCTGCGCCTGCGCATATTAGAGAAACGTGCTTACGCCCCAGCAGCAAAAATTCGCCGCTGTCTGCAGTCTTTCGTGGTGATTGTAAGAACTTTATGACCGCCCCTCGTATGCTACTGTTGTATCCTGCTGCTGCACTCACAATCAGAAGGAAGCCTCCACAGCCTCTGCCTGGAAGGAAACCTGCTCTGCCAGAGACTGGACTGCAACTGCTGGAAAAAGGAGGCTGGTCTTGTACTATTACCCCCATGAAATCACCAACTGTGGCCCAAATGCAGTTATCCCATTGGCCAAAAGGCATTTCCCCCATTGGCAGTACCCACTGTAAATCCAAACCAGCTGCACCTTCCTGGGTCTTACCTGCAAGTCCAATTTCTACCTGGAGCTTGCTGGGTGCAGAAATAGCACTTGGAAGCCCAGAGAAAGGGACAGTGTGAAAAGGGGTTTATCCCCTTGACCTTGCCCATTTCCCAATAGCTCATGAGTCATGAACATTTTCCGATCATCTGTTGCTACTGGTCCCAGTGGTATGTACACGTCATTATTAATCGAATGCAATGAGTACTAACCGTCTGTAACACGTCGAGAGGTTCTACGGCCTACGACGACAATCTTCTGTCGGAAGGAGAAGCCGCCATTTTGTCTTTCTCATTTGGCAGACGGAACATTGAACCACTGGGGAACATTTCCTCACGACAATTTCCAAGCCCTTCTGGATCCGCTATTACGAGGCTATCCTCAGTGCATATGGACAACCACATTTTCAATTGCACACGAATTTGCAAGGAAATTTCGCTGCTCTTACCGCATTTGCGAAGAAATCTATGAAACTTTTTAAGTGTCTTGCTGAAGAGATATTGGGAAGAGTTTCATCTCGTCTCTTTGTAGGTCGAATCTTTGTTCATTGCTGTACGTGTGCCTGTGGATTTTTTTCCCCGTTGCGTTGTCAGAAAGTACGATGCCTAGAAATAGAATGACTGTACCGTGGTAAAAATGTTAAGGGTTTTCCATTACCTTGTGGTGGCGCTTGGCGTCTATGCAGCAGATGCTTCCAGATTTTTGTAGTGATCAGTGATAATATTCAGACATAATTACATCGACGTGGGATATTTTATCCGAAGTTATGTGTATTCTGCTTCTCATGTTGCAAAATAATTATTTTGTTCATTGATTTCCAGACAAATGTTCATCAGTAAAGGAAGTCTGTCTCTTCAGCTGTAATCCATGATTCCGGGTTTGGGTAATTGCACGTTAAATGTTTTTCCTTTCAATAGTTTATTAACATTACTAGAAATGTGATCGTCATAATATTGTTAAACCCTTTACCCTACCTGTCCTCATATTATGAATACATTTTATAAAGTTGTATAAAGTTTAAGAAATTCTTGCCCGTATGTGAAAATGAACAGAGAAAACAATTAAGGTTGCTTCTGTACCTGTCGTATAGTGCAGTTCAGGTGATTCCATTTCTACAATGGCAAGTTGGTGTTGTGTCTGGATTGCGTAAACCTGTAAAAAATTCCTATAAAAATTTGTGGATTTCTTAACAAATTGTAGTAATTTTTTTTAATTTATGAAAATTACCGCGGCCACGCGCGACCCCCCGGAAAAGGCTTCGCGACCTCCAGATTGGGAACCACTGCTGTAAAGGAAGTAGTACACGTTTGTTAATCCATTTGCTGCTTCCATCTTTTGAACATGTAAGACTTACCAAGTGCCTATATTATTATTCTCTCTGTCCTTCACTGGACCAGCTATTCCCACATGCTCATTATTGCGGGTATTGCAATTGATTGGCGGACGTAGCCAAGAGCTGTCAATAATTATGTTCCTTCTCTCTTAGCTTATTAGTGGATGAGGATCAGTCTATACTCGTTCTAATATATAAATACAACATTGGCACTTCTCATTGTGATGTCCGTGGTGAATGAGGCGGGCTCTAGTCGTATAGATGGGTCCAGTTCTCTGGTTTTATCTTATACCGAGCTCGGTGAAACCGGTTCTTAGTGAAGTGATACTTCTGCCTAGGGTGGTGTGGATTGAAAGGTTGGGAGAACTGCCTCAGGTTCTTCTTGATAGTTATACGTCAGTATGTACCATAGTAATATCATGCAGTTGTGATCCTGGGTACCTTGATTATCGAGATGAAGGTATTTATTGACACATTAATTGTAACCTTTATACTTTCATTCGAACAATCAACATTTGGTTTAGGAGGAATTATGGACTACTACAACATGTTGTCGTTGTAGAACAGCCAACAGGATAATGCAATGGTCGTTACTCCCCAACTACATGGCGCAATATGAGGTGAGCATCTCGCACATTCGACTTGCTAATATGCGACTGATGCAGGTCCACCTGGGGATACTCTTTGAATCTGATTGTACTCACTAGTGACCATCATATATGTGCTGTTCTTCCATCACCGTGTCGAAATCTTTACTGGTGATAGGAAAACCCGTGACCAGATCCATGGAAATGCATTTCCAGTTCCTGGAATAAGTAATGGCTGCAGCAATTCCGCTGGTTTCGTCGTTTGGAACTTCACTTCCACTGAATGTCTTGAACTAGAGCGAGTTTGGATATGCTAAGATGTAGTCCGACTACACACTCCTGCACAGTTACAATGTTCCTGTTCATTGTACATAACCTTGGCCTTCATTTGGGCCTATATATCCTTGCATTTTATCCTGACATTTCCATAGACGTGAAGTTTATGACGGAGTGTTTTTCAGTATTTTAATGATTTAGTAACTTTTCTCCACCAGATGTGGCCCATCGCCTGCCCACATTGCGTAATAGATTCTCTGTGCCGTGAGATAGGCTGAAAGTCTCTTAATTTCTCTGCCAGATGTGGGGTGGGAATATGACTATATTGCATGTTTAATATGAAAGGAGGAGGTAATCATTATTAATTTGAATAATAATCCACAACATTAAGACATTCACTATTTCTTTAGTTCATTTTTTCCTTGTGATGCGATGGTCCATTGTCGTCCGTGGGTAGCTAATTGGAAGCTATACTTTGTGACCAATCCATTGCATTGTGATAGTGTTTTGAATATGTATACTAATAATTCATACCCCGTTATCAGCCATCGGCTCTTTAGGGGGGAAGTTTGTTTTGTCTGGAACTCCCTGCTTTTCACCTTACTGCGCTCGTTGGGATAGGATAGGGACGGAAGGAAGCGGCCGTGGCCTATTAATTACGGAAGCAACTCCGGAATTTCCCTGGAAGGACCGTGGGAAACCACAGAAAACCACGGTCAGAGTTGCCGGCCCCGGGATTCGAACCCAGGACCTCCCGATTAGCAGTCGGACGCCCTATCCACTATGCCAACCTGCTTCGGTTACAGATAAGTAACTTAACCTACGTAGAAAGATGGTGGTATTTATCCCACAGTTCACGGTACTCTTTACGGAAGAGTTTGCGGAATATGAAGTAAACAGTGTTAATACAGCTCCAGTTTCAGCTGATCAAATATTGACAGATATTTGGCACTCTCGTGGTTGATAGTGCCAGCGCATTTGTATAAGTGCAAATTGCTATAATTCCACAGCGCTTTTTGTGGTACATGGTTGGTAGCGATGGCGTTTTTAAAAATGTGCGACTGAGATGCTAGAAGTGTCCTTCTCCTCCTCCATTTTGCGGCATATTCTGATGTGGACTCGCCTTCACCTCATCCAGCGTCTAGTGTATCCAGGGAATGTCTCTCCCAGCCTCAGAACTCATCTCTTCGCCAGTGGTGTGACTAGTGGAGGCACAACAGTTGGCCAGGTGTGTGGTGTTACCTTTTGGCATCAAAATTGCATCTCAACTTCTGCATTGGATAAATCAAGCCTGTTGGTAACTATGCATCAGATGCTTTTAGATTTTTTACTGATCAGTGATAACATGCAGACATAATTGCATTGATGTGGGATATTTTATTAGTTATATATGAGGTATGGGTACTGCTTCTTGTGTTATAATTTCGTGCATTGATTGCCCGGCTAATGTTGCAGGATGTCATGATTGTGGCATGTGGGAGCATATCTGGTAAATTTTTCAAAAAAAAAAGTATTAAATCATTACAAGCGCACAGTGGCCATGTGGCACAACTTTGTCAATAGTTAAAAATAATAATATTGTGTAATGATAATGAGTAATCTTACGTGACTGTATGGGACTGTATAGGAGATATGAAAAAAAATAATTTTGAACTGGGAAATGGCGTCCCATTAAAAGAACTGCTGGCTATAAAAGCTGTTGGAGTATGGATTTGGACTTACGTTGTACGGGCAGATTTGGAAGAATTGGAACAGTTTTGTTGTATGAGAGGGATGTGGGAGGTGGTTCATTTAACAGTTATTAACTAAAATGTGTCGTCCTACTTGTCTAAAGGTATTTGCATATGATGTGTGGCTTGTGAGGTGTCGATTACATATAATTTGCATTACACATATATTTTTTCAAAAATGGCCTCCATTTGACCCCACAAGGTCAGGGGTCAGGGTGCTGCGGGTCAAATTGATCGTCTTGGTCTATGGAACGTTTGTGCAAAGTGGCTTGCTTTCTGCAAGATTTTTGCAGCATATTTTTGCGTACCGCTTCGACTATTAGCACTTTCCAGCTCCCGAGTAGTTGAGCGCATGGAGCATTTGGGGAGCATATGGCGTTATTTCCCATGGCATCTTTATGTTTTTATACTGCACTACATAACTTACAGTATTTGTGCCCCTTGTTTATACAGACATTTGCTTATTAAAAGTGCAAGTTCATTTATGTTAGACAACATCTCAGTGCCACAGCAGGAGCTGAATGAAATCAAATCTTCGTATAGGTCACTATTTATATTGCTCACTTTTTTTTATTGAAAATTCATTTTGGCATTAGCTTGGAAATTGTTATATTAAAAATAATGCGCCATTTTTGTCCTACTTTGTTTTATCTTGTTCGTTTGACGACGGCCCTGTCACCCACTATATCTAAACGATTTGCCTTACACGTGCACTTTGGCTTCAGTTGCACTGCATATTGCCATGACTCAACTAACTCATCAGTCTAGGAAGGAAATGGCCCGATTCTTGCAGAAATTATGTTTTTATAATAATATTCTTTATAAATCTTCCAAACACGCTGTGTTTTCAATTGTAAAGGCAGCGCATTATGTCGCAATCTTCACTTCCAGTATACTTGAAAATGACATACACTGTAAAAAAAATATCCGTAAATTTACGGCGTGTCATGATGGAATTATACCGTGTTCAGAAAATACTGTGGAATACCGTAAAATGAGTGCACTGCATTATATATGGTCAGCCATATAGATATGGTGGTGCCGATGCTTCTCTTTCATAAAGATAATATTATACCGGTATAATTCCTGTGGCAGGGATGTTGTCCGCTTTCTGTGCGATCCCGCTGTCTTGTGGTGAAGCTACTCGTATATGACGCAGCAGCACGATTGAAAATAAGGAATATAGTCATTACTGTTAATTAAAATGACCTAGAATAATTCCGTAATATCTTCAATATAATATGGACATTCTAAGCAATATTTATTTTAAAGGGGGTAATTCAATTTGAAATAAATTGTGGCAGTTTAATAAGTTGTTCTTCAAAATAATAATACATTATGTCTGTTTGCATAATAAAGCTTCTTCTGGAATCTTCTGTATAATACGGTATATGCAAACTAAGACCCTTCAGAATAAATGCGTCTGTTACTGCCTTACTGGTAGATAGGAACAGAGGTTAGACCTACATTCACTCTGTCCCTGTAATACAATTCGCATGTGGCAAAGCTCCTCTCGAGGTATGTTCACTTCGTTACATGCCCTCAAGTGATGTTGCCACACCTTTACCTTGAGTAATTCTTCCTAGATTGGTCATCAAACTTCGGAGAATTCATTCGCTTTTCTATATCTCTGGTTTTTCTTTCTGTTTACGTGAGGCAGTGCCCACATTCGTATACTGGACAAGGCCTGCCAGTGTGTTGCACCTGATCCGTCATTATTGTTGGAGTCTTGTGAGTTTTTCAGCTGCTGTCACGCCCAGATGTTTTTGGTTAGGAGCAATTGTGTGCCAAGTGTAAGTGTTGTGATGTAATGGGCTTTGGAGAAATTCAATTTTCTTCACCGATGACTACTGTTACACTGGTGTTTGCTCGTGTCTGTGTCGCTGGATTCCTTCTTTCAGCAGTAGTAACAAATAGGGCTTATGAGTGTTTCTGCTACTGGTCCATGTTATAAATCAGCGTCGGATTTCCAAGTTATGTCCAGATATACAATTTCATGCAAAAAAAATCTACCAGGCTCATTTTGGCACTATTGTATTTCACGTGATTTGCGTCACGCTTCGAGCTTTCATTTAGGTCTAAAGTCTAGAGTACAAATATAATTTAGTGGGAAGAAAGATAAAAGGCACTGTTTCTCATCGTGTAGAGCATTGGAATGCTTTATTGGAGCTCAGTTCAAGGACTTAATTGCAATCAATAGGTAATTAAGGATTAATAATTCACACCCCAACCGATGGCAATGGGATGGGTCGTCATCGTTACGCATTACTTTGCACCTGAACATGCGTCAGTTGATAGGGTATAGGAATAGTGTTTTCCACACGTAATAATTGTTGTCACTATTTTTATTCCCCAACAAAATCGTATAATACTGGACAATTATCTATTTTAGTTGCTTATATGACATTAATATTTCTTCCTACCAGTTGTTGGTGGATGTATGCGGAATATTCACTGGGTGTTATCTGGATGTGTTGCTGCTTTTGCGGATGTTGTTTTTTGCAGTTGCAACTTTTGTTTCGGTAAATGTGCACCTGAGGATCCGGAAGATATGGGAGATTATCAAAACTTGGCTGTAAGTGGCAGGCGCTGCCTTTCTCCATTAAATTATTGCCGTGGTTCATTATTTGGCAACATATCGAGTGCTGAAATGCTTGTGGATGTAAGTATGAAATCAATAATATTAACTACTGGTAACCAGTCATTGGGAATTGCCGGCCTTGCACAAATTATGGTCCAGCCAATGAGAAGTAATTTTATCGTAATGTGTAAGATTACAAATAGGTTGATCTGCAGTCGTTTGTTGTTTGTCAGTAATAATGAGCGTGATGCCATTTATTTCAACCACAATATTATATAGCAGTTTCAGTGGTCAAATACAGTTTTAAGCTATTGCATAGTCACTCTGAGCCATCCGTGTGCTGTGACAAGGGAAGAGGAAGATTCTGTATTTTTTAAGCTAAGGACTATAATGGCGCAAGACTGCTTTCCAAAAACTCTATGCTGGCGTCTCTTTGCCTCTTTTGTGTAATGATTACCTAATGTATCCCAAATGATGAGCAGCTTGATAGTTTGTGTCAAAATTTTGACTTATACTTATGCCCATAATATTATGCCATGACCTTGCACTCTGAAAGGGGTGTTACGGGGGTTAGGAGTCATGCACGTGTGCAATTGAAAAGGTTCTCAGCGAATATCTTGGCCTAGGGCGAGTTCAGAGGTACTGAGACGTTGCCAGACTGCACTCCCCTGCACAATTGTAAGGTCACTGTTACAATGTTCCAGTTCATTGTACAACATGGCCTTCATTTGGTCCCCTATTATTGCATTTTAAACAACATTCTGCACTTCTCATTGTGAGGTCGGTAAGTCGTCTCATGCCCTGGTCGTTGCCCTTTGATCCTTCCCTTATTCCTGATTCTTCTATTCCTCCTTACTTCATAATTGCAAGGCTACAACATGTGGTTTGTGGTCTAATGTTTTGTGATGCCACATTCTCACAGTTAGTTGAATTCGAAGGCGTTTCAGGTGAACATAGATGTTTTGTCACCTACAGTAATGTTTGAACATTATAAATAATTAATTTGAGCTTGACCAGTGAAGAATATTACTAAAATTCCACCAGAACCATTTTCTTTTAACACGATTATGCCCGTTAAATAATTTTATAAGTGACTGTGTGTTCTTGTCTTGCAGACTTTTCAAGAATGTAGTTGTGAAAGTGATTCTTGTCGCAATTATTATTCCGCTTCTTCTGTGCCAGTCATATTGTCGATGGACCTAGCAACAGACTTGGTGTCAACTGATTCCATATAGTTTAAAAAATGTCGCTAAAAACGATGGCGCAAAGTCTACCATTGAAGTGGGCTTAGCTCAATCCCTAACCGCGTCTGAATCTGATGATACACTCGGAAGCAGTGAAAGGAACACGCATCAGATGTAGGCGACAATGTATCTGGTTTCACATGAACAACTGATTTAGAAAACCTTACTAGTGAACTTGCGAAGGCGGATTTTATTTAGCGTTTCTCCTGGCATTCCTCCATAAAGTTTGACCATGGCTTTCTCTCTTGCTCGTGCAATGTCTTATTGTGTTCTGTATTAATCATATTTGAGGGCTTTGGAAAGGTACCGTTGATAACATCAATAAAAGAATTAGTAGGTCAGTGTCTTCTCCAACCACTATTGTCATCATATTACCTGCGGAGAATAAAGCTTCTTCAACAATAATACTGTATGAAATTATGAAATAAGTAATACGTGCTACATACTGTGAGTGTTGCAATTATATTAACGGCAGCTTATTATTTATTATCATGGCTTTGACTGAGAACACCTTTTATATAACCACGGCGCTGTACCAGGTGGATGTCATATTAGGCTCCTCTTTAAAATGATTCGGACAGGCCTTCACAGATCTGCATAAACAAAATGTTATGCCACGTGGCTTAGACGTGTGCGATTTTATTCTGCTGGTGTGATTCGGATAATGGAAAATGGGTGTTCCATATTGAACACTCTTGAAACAATCAAAGACTGACCTTTTTCACTTGTACTATTTCTTTCAACTAGTGAATGGTATTTTACTATTTTTTAAATATATGACGTATCCATCAGTGAATAACCTCCTCCTTCTTATCGTTGTTTATTGGCCTTCACCAAATGCTTTGCCTTTCTTCGAGCTACGTGAAAAATCCATTTCACATGATTTGCGATAGTGGTTTAAATTTGAATAGTTAAAATAATTATCCAATAAAGATACGCGTAGTCCTCTTGTTATATTACTTGTACAAGCGAATGAGTACATTCACTACCTATTAATCGTTTTGGATAATTATACCAGAGAGCTACAGGACTGCTAACCTCCTACGCCATCTGTTAGAAGTGTTGATGTTATTCTTCAACGAGAGTACCACAAACCACCACCAACCACGGAGCCGGCAATCATACGCGAAGGCAAGGTCTCAAAACTTTTTTCTTCTCGTCATTTCATGTTTAAAATTATTGGGAATATGAATATTATTTAATTACGAGAGAAACTTGAAGGTGTACGTATGCGGTGGCCTTACTAGCGATTTATCTAGTAGCACAGCTTATATTCCGATTATATTATATTAAAATGAAACATTTTTGTCCTACTCTGATTTTGGTATCCTTTTACGATCTTCGTGTGACTACAGGTCTATATCTTCCACTACCTAAACTATTTGCCTTACTATTTGTTTTATTACAGTGCAAATTGCCATGATGCAACTAACTCATCAGTTTAATAAGAAAATGGCCCGACATTGTTTATTGTAGAGAAATTATGCTTTTATGATAATACTCTCCAGAAATCATCCAAACATGCTGTGTCTTCACTCGTAAAGGCAGCGCCTTTATTATGGTGCTTCCGATGATTCTCTTTCATAAAGATAATTACTGCGGCAGGGATGTTGTCTTGCGGTGACATTCTTTGATTACATCATTGTTCCTACAATCCTACTCGGATGACACAGCAGCACGATTGAAAATAAGAAATAATTATTACTGTTAAATGAAATGGCCTAGAATGGTACCGCAATAATAATAATAATGTATTATTTTCAGTCGTTTTCAGTATAATATGAATATCCTAAAAAAATATTTATTTTAAAGGGGGTAGTTCAATTTAAAATAAATTGTGGCAGTTTCGTAAGTTATAGTTCAAAATAAGAAGGTATTACGTCTGTTTGCATAATACACCCACATTGTCACCAACGTCTGCTGTTAACTCCTGTCACGGCGTTATATTTGCTCATGTAGAAGTTTTTGCAAGGGTTTTACGATATTTATGGTGGGAGTATATCCTCATTTGCCTATACTATACGTACGTCACGGCTTGTATTTAATCATTTGTGTGGCGTGAATTCAAATAAGTTTTCATAAGAGTATGCTTACATAGGAGTTCTCTCATGACCACAGCTTCTGCGCCACCTTTCCAGCCCATTTGTCCTGAGGTGCACCTAAGTTTCTGGTTGCCTTGTGTGAACGGTACGTCAGAGTTAAGGCGACCCCACCAAAATGTTACCTTGAGTAATTCTTCCAAGATATATAGTCAAACTTATTGCAGCACTGGCTAACACTAGAATGAAGCAATAATCATACCTGCAACTGGTCCTAATTCTTTTCGCCTTTCCACAACAGCAAACCACTTGGCCTGATTCAACAGATGGATCCAAGCTTGGGCTGGATGGAAGTTGGTCCAGAATTCGTCCTCGGAGGGTTTGTCCAGTGGCGAGGCCTCCCCCTCTTCACTCGCCACCACATACCCTCCTCAAACTCGTCCAGATCCTTGTCAATCGCCTTGTCCCGGGTCGTCACCCTCCGGCATGGCCCCATCAGACTGCCTGAGGAGGTACTCCACCCCGAGCGACTCCCCAGTGTACATATTGAGAGCCTGACACCTTGGGTACAGTTGTCTACCTAGCTGCGCCCCGGACAGCCAGTTGATTACTTGTTGCAGGCGGCGAGAGACCAGGCTGTCTGGGTCCTCCAGGTCTATACTGAAGCTGCGGCCCTGCCACGGTTCCATTGGGACAGGCCGTCCAGCAAGTAGGCCTGAAAGAGAGAGTGTTAGGATCAACCAAAATATGGATCTAAATATTATGCTATTGATCGAAACATTACTGTGTCTTGTGTTTTATATTCCAGGAAGGTATGTTGTAAGTAAGCAAGAGAGATTACATTAATGTCGACCACCATCAGGAGTGGAAAAATATCGTTGAGAGGAGAAAAAAAAAGTCTGAGGCCTCATTTTCAGCCATTTCTAGATCCTGGCTAAGGGGAAAATGCTCCCTCTGAGCTCCCTCTACTCATAATTATTATGAATATATTATAGAAAATGTATTACTAAGAAATTCTTTGACCGTGTAAGGAAAATAGAAAACAATGATGACTGTTTCTGTGCCTCTTGGTTAGATGACTGTGCCATGATTATCCGAGAACAAGCATAGTGGCATCATCTTTGACGTCTTCGTGTGTCGTGTAGTCGATTCATGAGGATTCCAGGGTAAATCTCATTCCATTGCACGACATCGTGACAAGTTGGTGTTGTGTGTGGATTGCGTAAAAATAATATTGCTGTAGGTGAAGTAGTACACATTTGTTTGTTCTCATAATTTCACAATTCCACTGATCGTTATTAATTTACTGCTTCCATATTTTGAACATGTATAACTTACCAAGTGCCGATAACACAATTCTCTGTCCTTCGCCGTATCAGTTTCTCCCACATGCTCATTGTCGCGGGTATTGAGTAATTAGCGGACGTAGCCAAGAGCTCATATGTTACTTCTCTCCCAGCTTATTAGTGAAAGAGGATCAGTCCATTCTCGTTCTAGAAAATAATATTCAGCACTTCTCATTGTGAGGTCTGTGGAGGTCGCCCCATGCCCCCTTCCACTTTCCCGCCAGTCCAATTGTAGTGTTAATGTAGGTCTTGTAAAGGTACCTTCCAGTTGGGAATGGGAATATCACCTGAGGAATTTATTCTCCAATGTCCATAGTAGTAATGTGCTGTAGCTCTCCTTTCGACGATGACATTCAGGCTACCTGTAACTGCCTGCTGGAGCTGTGTGAATCCACTGCTTCGGATTGAATTGCACAGCTGCACACTCCTGAACTGTTACACTTTCATACGAACAAGCCACACTTGGTTTAGGAGGGATTATGTACGTGTTCTTGTTGTAGAATTTTTGACAGGATAATGCAACAATATATAATTGACGTTTTTATTCCCCAACTACATACTTGGCACAATGAGAGGTGAGTGGTTCCTTCTGAGCAAGAGTGACAGACCAGTTTTTAAAAATATGCGATTAATTCAGGCCTCCTGGTTGGATCTGGTTCTTACTCGCTAGTGACCTAATGAGAAAGGACCATCATATGATGTGAGGTGTTCTTCAAGCTGTCAGCTTATTATTATCTTATCTGTTCAAGACTAAAATGATGTAATCAATCAATAAAAAAGGGGTACCATATACAGTAATATAGCATTCACCCTAGCATAATTTTGTAAGTATTGCTAATGTGTGCAGATTTTGCATCACTTCTCCGCGGACCTGGAGACACGCCCAATTTACCAACAATGGCGTTCCCTTAGAGACAAAACATGTTTTATTCCAAAAATATGGAGACGATAATTTAATATCTTTTTGAAAAACATTCTACTGTACATTTTGTCGCTTGGCATATATTCCATGTGGCTTTATCGCATGCATTCTCCACGGCGTTTTCCATCTTCCTCCACAGGTCAGGTAGCCGCATGTTGGGCTTGTAGTCCTTTGCGTAACGCACCAGGCTGTTCATGGGCAGAGAAGGTATTGGCGCCATTGCCAAAGCGGAATATACAGCAAGATGTTGACTGTCGCCCGGAGTCGGGGGAGGACCATCTGGGACCCTCTAGGGTTGGTGAAGATGTTATTTTCTACCCATCTACCGCTCTGGTGAACCAATATCGATGGAATTCGTTGTCCTCTCGTCTGGCCCGGTTATAACCGTAGACACTCACCTGATTCGTTGCCATATCTGCAGGACGCCTGTGTCTGGGTCTTCGGAGTGTGTAGTCAGTATGTTATGTTAGACAAGTTTCAGAAAAGAGGGCGTCATCACCTCCCAGACTCCTGGGATACAAACTGCCACTTTTCGATGATGCTGATGAGCATATCCTTCACCTATGACCATTGTTACACTGGTGTTTGCTCGTGTGTGGCGCTGGCTTCCTTCTTCCAGCAGATGTAGCAAGGGCTCATGAGTGTTTCTGACTCTGGTTCGTGTTATAAATCACGTCGGGTGTCCAGGGTATGTCCAGATGTGCCATTTTATGCCAAAATATACATGGTAATTTTCACACTACTGTACGTGATTTGAGTGTCTTTTTATTGTATAGTTATGGTCAAATTCTCCTCCACCTGCTCTAGGCCGGGAATGCCTCCTGCATCCACAGAAGAGTGGTTCCCCGCCTGACGTCCCTGGAACAAACTGCACCAAATGGGCGTGGAATGACTCCATGGACTATTAGTGGTGCCCCTGCCACACGTCAAGACTGCTGGAAGGTGGACCGGCCTCCGGTCACTGCCCTTGTTGTCCTTTCTGACCGTCGTGTAGAGGTCGGTTCCCACCGGGTACTGTAGGCAGGCAACGTGCCGCTGCTGTTCCCTCCAGATGTCCCGCACCTCTTCCTTCAGGAGCGGCTCCCCCAGGGTGTCGATGGTCTGGCAGAAGCAGTCCAGCAGTTCACCAATCGTTGTGGTGGTCTGGTCCACACCCCTGGTGCTCCGACGGCAGTGCCTCGCCAGGTCCTTCTGGGTCACTTGGCCAGCATCGACAGATGGACCCAGGTTTGGGCTGAATGGAAGTTGGTCCAAGAAGCCAGCCTCGTCCACGGAGGGTCCAATGGCGCCATTCAGTATCTGCCATTATGAGAAAAAGGCTTCTGTTCTTTTACAAAATTAGTGGGTTTTCTTATGACGTTTAACGCGTCATGAACATGTCTTTTTCTGCATTGGTAATTATTTTATCATTAGTATACACACGATCTATGAGTCGAGAATACAGTATATGTTCCTGGTTCAATCTGCGCTCTGCGACCTGCCTCACACTGTTTATTCTGCTGTGAAAGACGTCTCTTTCAGGAATAGACTCCAGCAGGCCTGGTTGCCAGCCGGGTATATGTTGTCGTACTGAAGGGTTATTTTCCTCTGTAACTGTTCGTATATTTTGATGTTATGGGAAACACCTGTGAAAATGTATCTATAAGATATTTACGTGCAGATTCTCATACTTTCAGAAGTTTATGATATTTTCATCACCTTTCCCAGCATACAGTCGAAACGCATATTTCACTTGGGCCGAAGATGAATGGATATTTTTGGAGCAAAGGTAATAAAAACAGTCTCTAGAACCTCCATCCTTCATGATGGGCTATCCTTCTGCCTTTGTTCAATGATTGTATGTTTATCTAATGGGGCGATCACGTGTTGTACTGTACAGTGTACACCCATCGTCCGTGTCTTATTGCTGTCATGCTTTGTCCATTTTCAGCGTCAGTCGGACTGCGTATATCCTTTCTTTCAGCTTCAATGGGAAAACTTTGTGAAGTATTTTCTAATACACATGCTGTAGATCCACGTCAGTCTTGGCTCCACAATGGGCACGAATGGGCGTGAGAGGAAATGAATTATCACCTGGAAAAGCTTTTCAAACGTAACTGACTCTGGTCGTCAATAACAGCAAGTATTTTGACATATTTCCCTTGCATGAAAATTTGAGCTTAATCAATATTAATAAGTGACTAAAATTTCACATGAAACATTTTCTTTTAACAGGATTATAGCTGTTACATCATTTTATATAAGCATCTGTGTGCGGTTATTTGGGATACAAGAATGTAGCTTGTGATCATGAATCATGATGCAATAATTTTGTCGTTGCTCCTGTATATATTACACTTTAATACGATAGCTATAGAAACCTTTGTGCCCTAACGTAATTTTGGAACGTGATTCTTGTCGCATTTATTATTGAGTTGATCATGTATAAATTACGCTGTAATAGCTGCAATTGTTTGTGAGCTGCAGGCTAGCCGTGTGGTTCCCTCATTGGCAAATATACTCTTTTTCTGAGAAAGCACTCACAATAATTGACACAGTTGTCTCTATTTCTCAAGGCTCTTGTCCTTGAATTTGAAGGTACTGTACTATTTAATATCCCTGCCTGGTTTTCTGCGACATAATACTCTGTGACTGTAAGACACACGTCTTATTACGGAATTGAGCGGGTTTTCCTAGGAGTCATGACCTTTTGGGTAATGTTTGTCTTACTTTTGCAAGTAACGTTGCACGAGTCATAACAAAAAAATTTATTTCTCTGAATTTGTAACTGTTTTATCATTAGTACACACGATCTGTGAGTTGAGAATACAGTATATGTTCCTGGTTAAATCTGTACTATGCAACCTCTGTGGTACACGTCCATTTCAGTAATAGATTCCAGGCTTAGTAGCCAGCAGAGCTTATATTGGGCATAGGTACTAATTGATTCCTTGTATGGCCAGTGTGCGACAACTTTTTATCACTTCATAACTTCTTCAGGTTACTTACGCTAATAAGAGACTAGCGCAATACTGCTAACAATTTCAATACTGCATCGCACTGTGTTTTAGATTCAGTGCTGGGAGTTGCGGAATTGTCCAGTAACTTTAGACAAAAAAAGGGGGGTGTTTCTTCGGAATAATTTCAATCCAAGGGTTTGTTATATCCTTGGCCCCACCCAGGCGCGAAATAAGAGGCAGAAAACTGACGGTGGTATGCCATCCCCCTAAAAGGGCTCCGCCCTAGGACCGTTATGTAGTAATTTCATGGCTATCGATTTTCCTTTCCTGAAAATAGCAGATGTTCCATCACAGCCAAGAGAAAGCACGAAGGAATCAAATTAGCTCTTTGTAGCCTTCCTTTCAAACTTGTTGAAGAGTAAATTTTCTGGTCCACCTTTCCTTTTCCGGGCTTGTAATTCCCAAGTTGGGTAGTGGAGTTCGAGCTGTCATGATCACCAATAGATCAACATCCTCCCCAACAATAACAGTAGCATCTTCATTGGTTTTCGCAATCATGAGTGCTGTTTCAGGAATTTTTGTTCGTCACTGGCCGAAGGCAGTTCACTGTACAGGTACTTTATTTTGCACACTGTGTGTGACAAACTAGTGACCTTATGACCTCCTGCATGATAAATAAGAAAATTAGAATAACGGATTATTTTCATGTTTTCAAAATTGGAAGGAGAAAATTCAAACTTGGCGGGCGTTATACCATTTGATATAGATAATAATAATAATAATAATAATAATAATCGACCTTTACTATTGTATGTGTGGTATTAACATACAATATACCCACTCTCTTCGTTATGCCATAAAAATTTTAATGCAAAGGTGCATTAAATCGTCATACATAATTATGCCGTGTGTACCTGTTTCTGAGATGCCCAGATATCAAATTATTTGTGGACGCGCCACTTGCTGCACATTGACATGCACATCTACGACATGACACCGAGCGTGATACGCATTATCAACACGTAAGGTCGACCGATAATATTTATCTTGCCAATGTGCAATTAGCTTAATGTACGTTCTTTTCCTATTGAAGGTGTCAGGATCATATACCCTCTCCCGCTGTGAAAGTGCCAGGGTGATCAAGACAAATTGGAGGAAAAATTAAATTTAAATATTTTAAGATTATTTCATGCCATAAATTAATGGATTATTATGCTATTATCAAAATGACTTTGTGACCACGTAGATGACACTGGGTCACCGGGTGTGCCACTTCCTCTGGTCCGGTTCGGGTGACCAAGGGTATGTACAAGTCGGTGTCTGCCCTCATTTGCCCATATCCTATTATCATCGTGGAGGTAAGCCGCCCTTGTTTACATTTTCCTTCAACTATCATGATCATGGTATTCATATGTAACTCCAAGAATATTCTGTGCTTGTAATAATTGCAGGTCAAATGGATATTTTCAGCATTGATCACCATACCAAACATACCATATGCCAATTCAATAAATTCTTGAAAATCTTGGTGTCTCTTTCCTTCAATGTGACCTCTTATGGAGCTTTAGACAGACGTTTTCAAGAGAAAAGGCGTGATATGTGTGTCGAAGCATACTGCGCATCACAGCAACTACATTAATAATTGAGCCGACAATTCGTTTAACATGATGTCGCATGATGATTGTGTGAAAATAATCACTATTGAAGAGCCAAAGCAAGCCCGTCATATTTAATAAATATTTACTGAGCCGATTTTTTTGTTTGCGACGTAATATTGCACATTATTAATAATCGTGGTTTCTATATGATGTTGTGTCCCTTGAAGGTTTTGTAGGGCTCTATTATATGTGTGCGGTGAGCAAAACTCAGTCATTAATCAAATACGGTCGGACTGGCCTTTTTCCACTTGTTCCACCTTCATCAAGTATAGTGAATGGTATTTTGAAAATGACGTATCATCAATGAATAACCTCCTTATTGTCGTCTATTGGCTTCGTCCTCCAAGTATGTCTTCTCGTGCTAGTAAACGCATTTTGGCATTTTTTTTCCTACTGGGTGCAGACATGTTTGTCGTAACGATGTCTCGACACTAATTATTTACATCGTAATGACCCTCCTTTACTGTCATTTAGTAGCGTACATTATGCAACCACTTGCGTGACAAGGACGGAATATACAGATAATCATCGACATTTACTCTGTGATATATCAATTTCCCATATATCTTCGTTTTGATTACTATATTAATGTGCCTAATTGCTGTAAGCATCAGCGGACTTTTTCCATGCAAAGGGTCATTAAATCATTATACATATGCCGTGTATGGCAATACGAAAGTAGCATAAATATTAATTACGAGTATATTCACATAGATGGGCATATTTTATTCCAGTATATTATATTCAGTGTGGGAATATGTTGATCTCTTAGGTGGTAGCGAGATCAGAAGCGCTGAGGCTGGAACCTTCTGTCTCTGCTCCTTTGAACTGAGCCAGTACGATGAGATAAGTGGTGACTGCACCTGCAATCTGCACATGTCCTCATTTGTATTTCATGTATGATCTTCAATGGACATGTGACAACTTACCGATGTGAAGAGGCCGCGATTGATGGCGAAGAAATTGGCCGCGGTTATCTGGACAGGTGGACCACTCATAGTCTTCAATAGCCCCATCACCTGTGACACAATTTGCATTAGCCCAACAGGTCATATCGTTAAAAAAAATATTTTTCGCCAACCTCTGCTTTGCAGTCGTGTGTTTTGTCAATTGTTAAGACCGCAATCAGATCCTGCATTGCTGTGTTAGCCTGCACCCAGCCATCCGTCGGAAACATGTCAACATTATTTTTTCACCGACAGTACATTAGTAAATATATGGTATCCAACAAAAAAAGAAGCTCACCTCTTCGGGTATGGATCCTAGGACAATGGTGAACGCGGCGACCAACAAAACGTTGCAGATGACTTGCAGCGAGGTCATCGCAGCTGATGCGACCACTCTCCCTCCAAAACCGATCAGAATGATATAGAACAAGTTGCCAGTGATAGACACAAAGTAAATCAAGCACATGAAAGCGATGGGAACGCCATAAAACTCAGTCACAGTCCTGACCGCTTCTATTGTCCTTCGAAGCTTCCTGGACAGATCCTGAAGCCCCAATTTGACCCTTCCTTTGTCGCTCTCTAGGCTGCAAAGTTGGCCACACATGATGCTGACGTCGCTGTTAATCTTCTTCAACGACTCCCGAATCACTCCGGCCAGAAACACCACCTGCATTGGTGGAACCAGCAGAAGAAGCGAGGCGTGACATGTGGCCAGAATTAGCGCGATGACCGCACCTTCGAAATTGCTGCCTCCATAAGTGATCATGTCAGCCAGAGGCACACATGCACTGATGGTCATCGCAATCAGACAGACCAGCACAAGGCTCAGGGAGTACTTGCGCAGTTTGGGTCGGCTGAGTGCCACACCAATCTCCGACACTTGCTGAATCACTTGCCAGCACCTGCCCAGTCTGGTCTGCATGTAGAGGAACAGCATCCAGGGGCATACTAGTGCTGCGAAGATGGTCACAACAATGGTGGTCCTCTCGGTAGAACCTAGTTTGTCGATGTTGAGCAGGTATGAGGGAAGGCTGGTGGTTATTACGGCGATGTATGTCAGCAGAGATACCACGTGGACGACACTGGGCCAGCGAGTGTACCACTTCCTCTGGTCCTGGTTGGGTAACCAAGGGTACTCAAAATACCCTCCGATTGAACTCATGTTTCCGATGGGTCCAAACGCGGACCAAAAGACAGGCTGCGTGTCTTGGCTTTTCGGTAGAGTCCACGCGACCTGTGTGGTCAAACGAGGCATTTTGTACTGTAGGATACCATGGCAGGGACCCACTTATTATTTACATTATAATTACCTGTACCAAGAGCTATCTTGCCTGTACTGACACGCGTACCTTGTGCAAGCACCTGCGTGACAGGAACAAAAAATACGCGTAGATAATCATCGACCTTTGCTATATATGTTAGGTACATACTGTCACCACTCTCCTCAGTATGTGATGAATATTAATACAGCTAATTGCTCTAAGCATCATTGAGTGGAACCGCAAGTTTTCCATCTCGTGCGTCAACTCGCAGCTTGACGTAAATGGGTGCGCCCCTTGCGCCTACAACAATACCATTAACCATGTTCCATTGATTAGTTGCTCAAGGTGGAAAAGGGAGTTCTCACTGTCACTCTGGTGGTGCTGTAAGTCGTTCAAATTCCTGCATAGAGTATAGTTAACATACTGGTGGCAATGGCAGGCAGTCAGGTCAAGGTCCGGGCATCTCTTTTGTTATGTGGGCCAATATACGTGGTGTCAGCCGCATTCGGATTGTTCCCTTGGCCTTTTGATGGCCACAGGGTGTGGACCAGGTGGACGTGTCTGCTCAACCTCTTCATTGTCGTTTCACTGGTTGCTGCTATCAATGCCACGAATGGTGACTCGGAGGAATTACAAGAGCTGACTCCAACGGAATGTGTCGCATTGCTCTCTTACTTGTTGACGATATTCCTACTTCCTTTTATCAATTTCTTCATTGTGAATCTGAAGTGGAAGAAACTCAGGCTGCTGTTCGACCGAGTTGACGCCTTGAATTTAACCAGCGATGTTGCAATGCTCCGAAAATTTAGTTGGAAAACTATTGTCGCTAGTGTATTGGACGCCATATTAGTGTGCGTCTCCTGTGCTAACACTGAGAAAGTGTCTCTGTGCACTTTATGCCTTACTTTTCAAATTGCGATGATACGAAATGTCATCTTATGTCAGGTGCTTTTGATCTCAAAGGCGGTAGAAACAAAAGTAAAGCATGTCAACGAGCTAATCTTATTCACGTGCAATCAGATAGGCGATGTGTTTTCATCTCGCAAAAATTGGCATGATTTTGATCCCGAAGAATATTTTTCCACGTCAGCAAAGTGTTTCAACGAAATCCGGGAGATCACTGAGATCATGAGCCGAGAGTACGGAGCATCCATTTGCGTCACATTCCTCGATTTTGTAGGCGAATCCGTCTTGAACATATTTGTCACGATCAATTTTTTGAAGTCACTATCCCCTCTGCATATGGTGACTGAATTTATAACGATCACATCTAAATTAGCATGGTTGCATTTCACAATTTGCACTGTGGGAAGCATCCCTGACCAGGTGAGTTATTTGTCTGGTACAACTTGAACAATTTTTCTTTAATCCAACCAACTGAATTCCAGGCAGCCTCATCTCGGAAGGACCTTATCCGAGTCCGATTTTCTGACCTGACCCCAACCTGCAGGCGACAGGTGAGGTCACCCAGAAATCACACATTGATTGTTGATTAATCCATGACCTCCCAAGGTGTCTGCTCTGTTAGCTGAAATGGATGGTCCTCCTCTGGAGATAACTGCCGCCAACTTCTTCTCCATCAATCGCAAGCTGATGACCTCAGTGAGTACATGACCACGAGTTCAACAATTAATTATGGGATGACCTGTCCTTCTTTTGTCCAGATTGTTGCATCCATCACAACATACGTCATTGTTCTGGCGCAGTTCAGGGAATCGGACACCGGCTCAGTATCCAGCTCATAATGTGCTTATGATCCGGATTATTATTATTATTATTATTATTATTATTATTATTATTATTATTATTATTATTATTATTATTATTATTATTATTATTATTATTTAGCTGTTGTTGTTATTATTATTATTATCATTAATGGTATTATTTTGATATTATTTATTTATTATTATTATTTAGCTGTTATTATTATTATTATTATTATTATTATTATTATTATTAATGGTATTATTTTGTTATTATCATTTATTATTATCATCATTGTTATTAATTAAGTGTTATTATTGTTATCATTATTATCATTGTTATTAATTAAGTGTTAATATTATTATTAAGTGTTACTATTGTTATTAAGTGTTACTATTGTTATTAATTAAGTGTTATTATTATTATTAAGTGTTACTATTGTTATTAATTAAGTGTTATTAATCTTATTATCATTGTTATTAATTGTTACTATTGTTATTAATTAAGTGTTATTATCATTGTTATTAATTGTTATTATCATTGTTATTAATTGTTATTATCATTGTTATTAATTGTTATTATCAGTAGTAAGTTTAGTAAGTTTTATTCACCTGCGGGGCTTTAAGGGCCCTTTTGCAGTTATTAATTGTTATTATCATTGTTATTAATTGTTATTAATTGTTATTATTATTGTTATTATTGTTATTATTTATTTTATTTACCCCGTTAGAGGGCTGAGCCCTTTTAGGCGGGGGACAATATGGCATTATTGTTATTATTTAATGGTATTATTCTATTGTTATAATTTAATAAATATATTTTATGTATGATCACGGACTCGCCCAATATTTAAAGCATTTTTTTTTTTTTTTTTGAGCGGAAAGTGAAGCGAAATGATGAAAAGCAGTGGAAAGGGAACGTTCCCGCCATCTACCGGCCAAAATGCCAACTCCGGACTGGTCTTTGGCTGAAAATGGACTGGAAGTGTTGATTGAGACTTCGGTCATAACAATTCCGGCCGCTAGATGGCATGGCAGTCGACTTCGACCCGACCTATTCCTATTCTCATTTATTGTTATTTTGCTTTCGTAATTAGCAAATTCAGGTTCATATTTGAAGATTCCTAGGCCGATTCCTAGTAATTACAGTGCTGTTACCTAAATGCAGTTAATTTTTATCAGTTACTCTTCAAAGTGGAAAATGACATTGCAATTGAGCATTGTTTTCGTCTCAATGCTGGTGATGGAGCCATGTGTGCCCGGGCATCATGTTGCACAACATAAACAAATCGTAGACGCGTATGACACATGGGTGCGAGCTACCTCGGCAGAACTTTGGACTGTAAACATATGTCCCTGAAAACTAGAGCTGCACCATTGCCAGTAGCACAGAAGTAGTCGGCCCGGCCAGGTTAGATTTTTTGCACACGATGTCTACAATTGACTGGAGTTTGTGCCTCTGTCCGCGGTGATGGCAGCTGCGGGCAGTACCACTTTCCTCCGCATGACCCTGGCGAGATTGGTGTGCAGCGAGTAGCAATAATGTGCAGTGATGGACCATGCGCCATCCATGTGAGGGACGTGGTACTACTACAGGACAGTCGGGGGGGGGCAATGTTGCCAAATTTAGGCAAGGTATTCACCACTAATAATGTTATATTAAATTGTAACTCATTCATAAATAACCTATTAATAAAGTAGATCGATTGACCTCAATTAAATAAATTGTTAATAAGGCTATTTAAGTAAATGTGCTGCTAATTGATATCAATATTAGCATGTTAATTGATAATGATTTGCATTTTAATTGACAATGATTAGCATGTTAATTGATAATGATTTGCATTTTAATTGACAATGATTAGCGTGTTAATTGATATCATTAACATGCTAAATGATATTAATTAACTTGTTAGTAAAAATTAATATTAATAAATAGGTTATAGACATAACTTCTGTCTATATCTGATGTAACTAAGATGCGGCATATGGAAGCTTATTTTTGCTGATATCTTTGGCCAGTCCACATGCGTAAGAGGTAATCAGACTAATTGTTAAGTACATAACTAATAGCCTGAAATTGTAATGTTCACATATTGTTTGACCCTAGTTTAGCGAGTACATTTTTGGCCCAATGTTTTTAAAATTGGATTATTTTCCAGCGGCGGTTTTATTAAGGCAAATTAACATAAAATCTCTGATTGTGACGTGATTGGTTGTTGTTATTTGGGGGAGAAAAGAGCTGGCTTTGAACACGTGCTGCTGGACCTGCCTGCCCAATTAGGCAGTTTTCCACCCTTGCCAAGTGTAAACAGATGCATTTTGGGAAATTTCGGAGGAAGGGCCTACCCTGCATCTGGGGGGAAAAGTCACAATAGCGCACAAAAGGACCTCATTTCGGAAAAGGTTGTCAGGCTGGTCAGGCAGATGGTAAATAGTGCCAACAAGTGTGAGTGAATAGTGACGGATGTGCAGTGGATAGTGACACATCTATAGCAAATTAATGTAAGTAAAACACATTTTATCTGATACGACTCACTATTTCCGAAAAATATTGCTTTTGTGGCATGTGAAAAAATATTGCACTGTCACTAATTTAATAACAGCCTCGGTTATAAGAGACACGAAAGGCTGATCCCGGCAAACTTCCATAAGGCCGGCTATGTAATTTTTACTCCTGATATGACAGACTCATTTCCACCTCGGCCATAACAGACAATTTCTTGGCCGCGGCGCGGCGGGCGGTGGGGAAATGTGCTGTTTCTGATAACTCAGCTTCCTTTCCCAAGCAAGGAAAGCACTGCATAATGGAGATGGGGGTGATTTTCACATCTGTCACTGATCTAACACTTGCCGAAAAGGTCAAAATCATTCTCTTTTTGGTTGGGCAAAGAGACGGCAGGAGATAATGACGTGTTTTTTTTTTGTGCATAATTTACGAATGAACTAATTTCGTATTTTGTAGATAGCTTCAGTATTAAATCAGTATGCAGTAGTGGGCATTATAAGCATGTGGAAAGCAGAAAACTTTCACGTGAGGTGAAATTCAGTCTGTTACATCAGGAGTAAAAATACACATGGCCTTATGGAAGATTGAGCCGTTTGCGACTGTTATAACAGTTATAGCCGAGGCTGTTACATCCGTATTCCACTGTATAATAATGCTAATTTAATAACATAGCCAAAATAATTTCAGTATAAAATATTGCACGCCGCTGTTACTTTGCCCATTTTAAATTCGAATTATTTCGAGAATTGTCATTGGCTAGTCCGAACATGCGTGTAAAAATTAAATCGGTCTCGATTACACTGACCTAAAAATCGCGCATTGTGTTAGTAAGTTAAAAAAATAGCTAGCATGTACAATTTTATGGGATAAATCCGAAGCAAGTGGGCCTTGAAAGTCTTTTTAGAGGTAGACAAGTAAAACAGGTTCTCAACCAGGCTTTGGTGACACTGAGCCTCAAATTTTCACATGGAATGACCCAGGTCTGTTATAGCCGTATCGCCTGTTTAGCAACAAACACGCACAGTTTTGTGCTTTCCATGTGCCAATAATGCACACGACTGCGTACCTACTAATTAATGAAACTATCCACAAAAAATCAGTAATTTTCCTCTGCCGTCTCCTTGTTGCCAAATATGCCAGAAAAAGTATGATTTTGAGTAACTTATATCAGTGACAGATACGAAAATCACCCCGATACAGTAATTATGCAGTGCTCTTTTCACGTGGAAAAGGTATCCCGCCGAGAGGCCCCCCAAAAAATGGTGTTATATAGCCGAAATTAGTGTTACATCAGGAGTAAAAATACACAGGGTCTTATGGAAGTTACCTGGGATCGGTCTTTCGAGTTTGTTATAGCCGAGGCTGTTATATCCGGAGTCAACTGTATAACCCAATAATGTTCATAATTGTTCGTAATGCATGCCTATGTTACTTTGCCCATTTTTAAACCGAATTATTTCGAGAATATGTCATTGGCAAACAGGATATGTGTGGAAAAAAAATTATGATTTAATTGAAACATTAATTTTTAACGGGTTTTTGTTTTAGTAAGTTTCAAATAATGACCGGTTTTTTGGTAGAATCCGGAGCAGGTGTTTCTAGCGATAAACTAGAACAGGTTTTCAACCAGGCTTTGGTGACAGTGACCCTCATATTTTGACAAAAACAGCTAGTATTTTGTCCACGATTGTTGGACACTGGAGCAATCATGCGCCAAGAATTATTTGTAACGAACAAGTGATGTAAGCGATGATGTACAGTACATTGTACTTCTCAACCATAACAATAGACTGGGAAATGGTTGACACATGTGATTAAGCTCTCTTTTTTTAAATTCGTTTAAAAATAAAGTCAGTAATTTTCCGATGCAACTAGATGCGCCATAATTTTTTGCTGATATCTTTGGCCAGTCCACACTCATAATAGCTAATCATACAAATATTGTGAAGTATATAACTAATAGGGCAAAATTATAATATTCACCATATTTTGGCCTAATTTTAGTATACCGTATGTACCGCCGAATCGAGTACATTTTTGGTCCAATGTTTTTAAAATTGCATTATATTCCAGCCCCGGTTTTATTAAGGCAAATTAACAGAAAATCTCCGATTGTGACGTGTCTTTCTACATTGTTGTTATTTGAGGGAGAAAAGAGCTGGCTGAAAAACCCACCCTATAAGAACACGTGCTGGACCTGCCTGCCCAATTAGGCAGTTTTCCACACTTGCCAAGTGTAAACAGATGCTTTTTGGGAAACCGAGAAAGGGTCAACCGGGCATTTAGGGTGAAGACTAGAGTCACAAAGGACCTTCATTTCGAAAAAGTTTGTCCGGGGTGGTCAGACTGATGGTGAATAGTGCCAACAAGTGTTGAGTGAATAGTGACTGTTGTGCAGTGGATAGTGACACATCGACACCAAATTAATGTAAGTAAAATACATTTTATCTGATACGACTCACTATTTTCGAAAAATTGCTTTTGTGACATGTGAAAAATATTGCACTGTTACTAATTTAATACTTATGCAGTTGGCTACTGATATAACAGCCTCGGTTGTAACGGACTCGAAAGGCTGATCCATAAGGCCGGCTGTGTATTTTTACTCCTGATATAACATACTCATTTCCACCTTGGCCATAACAGACAATTAAATCGGGCTTGATCACACTGAACTAATAAATTTTAACACGCATTGTTTGAGTAAGTTTAAAATAATGACCACTTTTAGTGGGATAATTTCGGAGCAGGTGCGCCTTGCAGGTGTTGCTACAGCTATAGACAAAAACAGGTTTTGAGCCAAGCTTTGGTGACAATGACCTTCAAATTTTGACAAAAATAGCTATATTTCAGTAGCTGTTGAACATACTGGAGCAATCATGTGCCGGGAATTATTCGTAAACAAGTAATGTAAGCCATGATGTGTATTGTTGCGACACAATAAAGATGGACGGGAAAATGGTTAACAAGTTTTAAAATAAGTTTAAAAATAAAGTGATTTTCAAGCGTCTCCTGGAATTTTCTGAGTCATTGACATCCATCTGGTTGACTTGGCTTCCTTTTTTCACGCACCATTTGCTTCGCAGCCTCTTGGGTCGTTTAGCACCCCTGGGGGTGCCAAACAAGGCCCCCTCCTTTGTGTCACCCTTCCCCGTCGGAAAAACCCGCCTTTCTTGTTTGAGTGTTGGGCATATGAACCTTCAGCCATAGGGGGAAAAAAAATGTTATGAGGCCTATAGCCATGTATTATAATTGCACCATTTTCTGCAGAATTTGATTATGTTCGCTGCAAAAATATCCTGTTCATGTAATTGACATAAAATCGGATTTTTTTTGGGAACAATAAGATCTACATATGAGAGGAACTCATTAGAATGTAATTCCACATGTATTCGCCTATTATTTCAGAGTAATTAACACTGATGCGTGAATTTTTGGCTGAGCCCAGCTCTGGCTGCCCTTAATGAGGGCATGACCTCGAAAGTGTCCCTTAGCCCAAAAGGGAGGGTTTTTTTTCCCTCCTCCCTTTTATGGTCCGGAAATAACGGCGGCCCGCGGAAATGGAGAAGAAGGACAATCCAAGACGAGGGTCTTATTGCAGGCGGCCAATGAACTCAAAAGCACTTCAATATTCCGCCAAGCATTGTTATACCCTTGGGTTGTGTGGAACCAATCAGCTGCAGCTGCAAACCGGTACAACAATGGCTACATGGTACGAGGGGCGGAAGATGCACACAATCACTCAAGTTAAGTGTTTTTTTGATTCCATAAATTGCTTAACATTCCTTTTAACATTTGTTTCATAATTATTATTTCATATTCACAGATGTGCAGATGGCTGAATACTTATTCTTCACGCCCCAACCCATGTTGCCATGTCATCTCGGCTGGACAGGGGAAAAAATTTGAGATAGACCTGACGGCTATTCTACAGATAGCAAGTGGTGGAGTCTTATTATTATTATGATGTAGTTATGTAGTATGTATGTATGTAACTAACAGTTTTTTACCCGTTCTCTTCGCACGGGAATCGAAAAATCTACTTGCCATTGCAACCCGTTGCTATGGATGGCAGAGAGGCGGGCCGTAGAGGGGCGGGATCAGCAGAGGGGCGGAGCGGTAGGGCGGGGTCGGGATATGGGACATACTGACATACTTCCCCTTTTATATATAATGTTTGTATGTATGTATGTATATATACCATTTGTATGTACCATATGGGTGTATGTCTGTATATACCATAATTATGTACGTATCGCACGAATGGGTGTATGTACATATCTTATGTATGTATGTATGTTTCAATGTATGTATACCAGTACATAAGCATTACTATACTTATACAATTCACCTTTCAGATCCAGGCATGAACCTCCTACAACATTGAATGATGGTTCAAGAGAAATGTAATCAACAATACACCTGATCTGCTCTCATGATTGGTTAAAACATGCTCCTATTAAACGGGGATATGACCACTTGGACTAGGGAGTTGGCATAAGCCACTTACGGTCCATAGAGAATGATATGTGGCCTTTTCTCTGGATAATCGCATAGGAAGTCTACAATTGAGCGGGAACGAGGGGAATACATGGCCTTGAAGGGCACGGGAGAGGGTAGCTCCCCATACAGCTGCCACCAAGTGGCGGAATTGTGTACTACGTTCCCCTAAACCGAGCCATATGGGAAGAATGGCGCCCGGACAAAGTCGATCCGTCAGAATCTTCGCTCTAAAACACATGTATGAACACAATCATTGTACATACATACTTTTCAGATGGAAATAGTGTGACATACATTACATTTCACACAGAGAGGGTGACAATGAGGACCCTCTTGAGGCCTTTACGAATCCTCTTCACTCCTCTATACGTTGCAAGGGTGTGTATGACCTTGACCGAGGCCAGTACATGTTTGGAAGATGACCCTAATGTACTCGCTTCGGCGGTACATATACTAAAATTGGAACGATACAGAGAAGATTAGCATGGCCCCTGCGCAAGGATGACACGCAAAATCGTGAAGCGTTCCACATTTTTCGCGATTTTTTCCAGAAAAACGCAAAAAAACGACGTTTTTTCACTTTTTCGTACTTTACATCAGTAAATGGGGCCACCGACAGCTCTCGGATGGAAGCATACCATTTACAAAGCCTAATTATGTCTAAACTGGGGTTGTTACAAATGAAATATTTGTCATAGACACGATTTTATCTTGGAAGGGTGATGAAAAACCGAGTCCCTCTCTTTGCAAACTTTTTTCCATGATAGTAATCAAGCTACAGCTACTCAGAAAAAGCTAGAGGCACTGCAACACGCAAAAATCGTGCAGCATTCCGCATTTTTCTTCGAATTGTAACATGGAACAATGCGGAGAAGATTGGGTCCCCCTCGCCAAGGGTAAAATCCATGTCTCCTCGGATTTTGGCGAAATTTGGCGGACGAGGAGGGTTCATGGAGAGTGGGCCTAATTGCGCGTAAATTGGGGCAACCTGCGGGTGATTGGAGGACACGAAGGAGTGAAGCGTCGCGCATTTTTCATGGAATTATAGCCTGGAACAGATGAAAAATGACAAAACGTTCACTTTTCTGGATGTTTCCTCCGTTTAAACAACCCCCTACAACCCACTTCCTAGCCCAACTGTGCCTGTTTGACTGTACAGATCGATTTCTCTAAATTTATTTTATTTATTTATTTATTTGTACCCCGGCTTTAGGGTTAAGATTAACCCTTTATGGGGGACACCGCAACCAAGTCATTACATACACTTCTCTCTTTTTTGACAACCAAATATTCAATCATTATATACATTTTTTAAGACAATCACAAAAAAATAGTGCACAGTCATCCATTATCAGTTTTTTTTTTTTGGGGGGGGGGGGGGTTGTTAAAAGCAAATAGCAAGCCGTCAGGCAGCATGCGGGGCAGATCTACCAGGTATTGAGAGCGGGGAGTACAAAAAAAAAAGGACAATCAAAAAGTAAATGAAAAAGGTCAGATTCAGAGGTCGTGTTACACCACTCACATGGTCCACCGTCAAATGAAAACTTATAGTTTTGAAACCAAAGAACTTCAGGTAAACCACGCAATCGAATCCATGTGCGCAGCGGGGTTAGTGGGAGGTTGTAAGACCAATAAACCTCCGGTTGGTTCAAAGATTTGGCTGCATAGTACAGGGCATAGGAAGTAGAATTGGCCAAAAGTTCCTCGTCTTGCTTGGCGTAAAACTCTGTCAGGTAGGTGAGCGCCTCACTCGGTTGGAGTTAAGCATTTGAGTATAGATACCTGGGGGCAGCAGCTTATTGACATCCCTGCACCAATCAATTGAGACAGACCCTTGAACTGATTGTATCTTCGCGTATCCATACGCTGCAGCCAAGAGTTTGTTAATGTGTGGGTTTGCAAGCTTCTGATTGAATTTAATCACCTGCCTTGTCAACGTTATTCCCAAGTGTGGGATACCAGTTTCCAACCGAATAAAAAAGCCCGCCGTTCTTTTAGGGAGACTCAAAAACTTTTTTATAAAGTAGTTCTGAATTTGTTCCATAATATCCATGTACCGAGTACCCCAGGTTGGAAAAGCATATTGTGCAATAAGAATAACGTGGCTCACATACAGCTTCTTTGCTAACATAATGTCACGTATTAGTAGTCTAACTAAGGTAGGCCAAAGAGCATTAATTGCTGCTATCGCTCTGGACTTTGTAGATTCAGCCATATTTACAAATTTGCCCGACGAGGAGAAAATCACCCTTAAATATTTGTAATGGGGAACAATTTCAAGTGGTTGATCAGCCACCTTGAACACCAGACCTCGTGGTAGCCGACCCGCTTTCCTCAAAACCATCACTTTAGTTTTGTTGATATTCAATGTCAGGTGCATGTTGGAAAAGAATGTTAGTGGTCTCTAATGCCTTTTTCAAGTGTAGTGGATTGCTCGCCATTAAAACTATGTCGTCAGCATATGCTAAATAGTGTACATCTGCCTGATTCGCTCTACAATTCACACCGTGAGGTCCAGATTCAGTTAGAACTCCCCCGAGGCCTGCTATATAAATATTAAACAGTACAGGCGAAAGAACCTCCCCCTGCAGTACTCCATTCCCCACATGTAGATATTTGTCCGGTTCGCCTAAGCCTGGAGTGATGCGGAACTTATTGTAAATGTCACGCACAATCGCTATAAATTGAGTGCTTATACCGCTCATTTGCATTGTTGCCCATAGTTTCTCGTGGTTCACCGTGTCAAAGGCTTTTGATAAGTCCAGAAAGGCGGCGTATAGTTTCCACTTCGGTGGGTTGATGTAACGTTGGATAAACATATTCAGCGTGATAATATGGTCTACACGGCCCCGACCCGGCCTGAAAGCAGCTTGGGAGTCCGTGAAAAGCCCAGTTTTTTCTCTCCAACCTATCAAACGCTTTGCTAAGATGGATGTGAAAAGTTTCAGCGTATTATTAACGAGCGAGATGGGCCTATAGTTTACTGGATCGTACCGGTCACCACTTTTGAAAATAGGGGTCACCTTGGATTGGGTCCACGATTCCGGGACACTTGCTGATAACAGACTACTGTTGAATAAACCCAGGAGTGAGTCAAAAACGATTTCTGTAAATTGGAACAATGCGCAGAGATTGGGTCCCCCTCGCCAAGGGTGAAATCCATGTCTCCTCACCTCCTCGAATTTTGGCGAAATTTGGCGGACGAGGAGGGTTCATGGAGAGTGGGCCTAATTGCGCGTTAATTGGGGCAACCCGTGGGTGATGGGAGGACACGAAGGAGTGAAGCGTCGCGCATTTTTCAAGGAATTATAGCCGGGAACGGGTGAAAAATGACAAAACGTTCACTTTTCTGGATTTTTCCTCCGTTTAAACAACCCCCTACAACCCACTTCCTCGCCCAACTGTGCCTCTTTGACTGTACGGATCGATTTCTGTAAATTGGAACAATGCAGAAAAGATTATGCCCCCCACCAGGGGTGCAATCCATGTCCCCTCACCTCCTCGAATTTTGGCGAAATTTGGCCGACGAGGAGGGTTCATGGAGAGTGGGCCTAATTGCGCGTAAATTGGGGCAACCTGTGGGTGATGGGAGGGCACGAAGCAGTGAAGCGTTGCGCATTTTTCGCGATTTTTTCTAAGAATTTCGAAACAATTTTATATCTTTCACTTATTTGTACCTCATAACAGTAAAAATGTGGACACTGACAGCTCTGGTATGGAGGGAAATCATTTTCAAAACCTAATTTTGTCTGTATGTTTTGTTAAAAATGACGTATTTATCATAGAAACTATTTTATCTTTTGGAAGGGTGATGAAAAACCTATGCCTTCTCTCTGCAAAATGTTTTTTCCCCTGATAGTAATCAAGCTACAGCTACTCAGACAAAGCAATCACTGGAAGGTGATGATTTTTTTTTCTGATTTTTTAAAAACACATTTATTCTGGTTGTGTAGTTATACTTAGTTATTGCTTCTGAAAAACTTGTTTTCATATGAAGGTCTTGTCAGGGTAGGAGACAAACAAAAGATGTATTTCCTCTCCTCTATTTTCTCTATTTATATTTGTCTCCATCTCTCTCACCGTCTTGTATGATACCCAGATAGTCTCAGTTGCTTTGGGCGTTTCCTAATAATAAAATGGTACATAAATGAAGCATTATTGAGAAATTGCCCCTTTCTCCTTATTTTGAAGTGTGATAATTTGGAATCGTGGGCCATGCGCCCGGTTCTGGCCAGCCATGGAGGGTCTTCCAAAAGTGAAACACAAGCTGGCCAATCCTGGTAAAATCGGATCAAAAGTGGAACCGGCCGACCAATGGGTGTGCGAGCAAACCTTCAAGTGGAACTACTGGAACGGAGAAGATTCGTCAGGGCACACTGGGGACCCTTGGACGGGGGCGGGTCAGGGGGTGTAAATGACTATGGCTTTGGAGCAAGAGGTGAGCTGGCTCCGTGGTGCCAATGTACTATCGGGTTCAAATACTTTTGGCCACTTTGTCCTGGTCTTGAAGCAACCCTTCGCACAATGCATACACATGTGGATTTCTTTACCAAACCTCATTGTTGAGGCAAAATATTGTTGGAGTTTGGTCCACGACAATAATTGAAACTTATATTACGTACGTAGATGACCCAGGTAGACATTTCGCTCTATTATTGCACAAATTTTTCTTCTTAAAATAAATTAAAACTTGATTGAAAGGTGTCAATTTACCTCTCGACGACCAAATAATAATCTGCATTATAGGGTCCGATCAAAGTGCTAAACCATCTCGGATGACCTCCTCAATTAGGCCATTACATATCCTAGAGGTGAATACCAAACAGTAAAACTTCCATAAGTCGAATCTCCATGGGACCGGGGGAAAACTTCGAGATACAGAAGATTCTAGTTAGGGAAGTTTGGATCTTTTAGAGCACAGAACTCTATAAGGAAGCCTACCTTTATATCCAGCGACGAAAGGTGTTCAAAACTTAAAAATAACTAGGTCACTATCACACTTGCAATGTTCCTTGTTGATTTGGTGTAAAAAAAAAACTATATGGACATTTGCCTACCCTTAGATTCAAGGATTCAATTGTCCCAATCGAGTCAAACACTTCTTTCGGAACGTATGGTAGACTGAGATCAGGAAATTGAGCCTTTCTGTACACATGGCCTACTTTCGACCCTTCGGCTGGGAAATGAGAACATTTTCCGTACTCGCCAACATGAACTTCTGTCACTGAGGAAAATTGTAGAGTACGCTTGCTGCACTTTTTAGTGACCACGAAGCTGTCCTTTTGCAGTACTTGGTAATCGAGTATCTCCAAACCAGGCAAGATCATTTTCCCACAAAAAAACTGAAGCCTAAACACCATTACATGTTACCAAGATGTTACACTATTCTGACCTCAGGGGACTACCAAGTGCCCTGGGGCAAATTGCCGGACTACACAATGGAGAAACTGGAGGCCAAGCAGAAGTTGCCGGTCAAGGAACAACGGGAGGTTGTGAGGGTCGTTGCGGATGACATGAGGGCAAAAATCAGCCTAGAGAACAGAATTGAAAACGCCAATGATAGAGCAAGTTCATCTGCCACGGGTATATCACTATTTTGAAAAAAAACAACAACTTCACAGCCATGATTTTTTACTTTACATTTGAGGTGTAATTATTTGTGTATGTTTGCATGATCGCAGCAGGGGGGAAACAGGCCGCCAACAAGCGGGGCCAAAAGGAACCGCGATTCTTATGGATGCCTCAATTGGTACCCCGAGAACATGACTGATGAGATCATGGAACGCCAGATTAACATGATGATGCGCATGCAGGAGATGCATGGGGATGAGCCTGGAGCGAATGTCCTCGAGGTCCTGAAGGAGTCTTTCAATTTACAACGGAGAGGCATAGTTAGCGGAGCTGGTGCGGTGGAGATGCAGGAAAAATGGCCATTTCTCTTCCAGATCCCTTTGACCAGTCACAGGGGAAGTGCCCGTGTGTCATCACAGCAGCTTCCTGGTGGGTGTCACGCGATGCCAACATTACCAATGCATGTGTTGTTGAATAATGTTGCGCATGCATCAATCTACGACTCTACGGCAATGCCTCACATCACCTCTGTAATGACCAAAAAAAAAACAGCATTGTAAGGTGGGCTATAATCATCGGTGTAATGTGACCCCAAAACAGGTCAATGCACCATATGGCCTAAGTTGCATTTAAGTGTGGCCTTGAACCACAGAGAAAATTATGCAGAGTCTCGATTAACATTTACCGGAATTGTGTAAAAATATTCCGTGAAAAAAGGTTGAAAATTTGCAAACTTTTTTTTTTCACAAAGGCTGTGATTCATTGTAATGACAAAAAATATAGACCCATATAATTGCATATGAGTAAATCTGTCTCTTTCACTTTAAGACTAATTTCACTTCTTGCGCGCCTAGCTCTGCGGTCGGTGTTAGGAGAGATATTGTCGCTTTTTGCCATTTGCGGAAATTTGCAATTTATAATCTGCATAAATCCGCTGCATTTTTTAAAAAAAAGTCGAATGTGTATAAGCACGAATTTGAGAGTCGTGTACTTCAATAAAACGTTAAACGAAATTAAGAAAGCCGCAATCTTGTTATTCTTGTAACGAACTGACGTGGAATGGCCCATTGTTGCGACAGTCGTTGGACTTTGATCCACACATGTGTTCAGTGACGCTGCTTCCGGCTGGATTGGGGGAGATAGGGGGAATTGCTGACTGGTCCGAAATTGTTTTAAAAAGGCATATCTTCAAACTAGTCGACAGACAAAGGAGGTGATTCATTCGGCTAATCCGACACCGGTGGGACATTCCGAGGGCAACTAGGGGTCCGGGTCAAGGGGTCGAAATGCACATGGCCTTGAAGCTTCAGCGGTACTTTTGGGGATTATGGTTCCAATGCGAGTAGGAGAAGGAACCAGTTGGTGGTTGGTGCCCTTTGTGAGAAAGGGTCAGAGGATCCCTCCTTGTGTGTTTTGGCTGGAGGCAGTTGAACTTTAGGAAGGGTGAAGAATCTGGAATATGTAAATAGGTCAGTGGTTAGGTCACTTGCGGTTGACTTGAAAAAGAGGTGGTGGTTGTGGAATAATTACTTCATGTTATTGCGTTTAAAAAAAAAAGCTATTTGTTGCCAATGAGTAGTGAAATGAAACTTTATTTTGAGTGTGATATTTTGGAAGTTGGCCGCAAAATTCGCAACTTTTACCGAGAGAGTTCTGATTGGCTGATATTGATGGGTCTCCTCCGCAATGGCAAATGTCAATTTTGCACTCGTATGGCCGCAGTCATAGCTATTGGTAAGTGCAGAAATATCGTACTTACTGGTTTAAACGCACATTTATAAATGCAGGAAAGTTTTTTTCGCGATTTCATATGTATACAGTACAACATAACTTAAAACAGGCGTCTATTACTGTAACATCAAATTCCCATGAGAGTTTGGCATGGTTTACGAGATGTTTTCTTTTTCTGCTTAAAACCGGTTAAACCATTTAAAACACGTTTCATTAGTAATATTCAAGTTTGGTCTTGAATCGGAGATAAAATTATGCCCAATTCGATTAGCACTTAATTGGGAATAATACTATCACTTTAAAAAAAAAAAAAAGCATCTGAAAATTTTCAAACTTTTTTTTTCGTCCAGACAAAGGGAGTGATTCATTCGGCTAATCCTACACCCGGTGGGACATTCCAAGAGCCATTTGGGGTGGGTCAAAGGGGTTGAAATACACATGGCCTTGAACTCTTGAAGGAATACCTCTCTCTCCGCGGTGCTTTTGGAGATTTGGGCATTATTGTTCCAATGTGAGGACCAGGAGAAAGTGCCCTAAGTTGTGAGAGAGGGTCAGAGGAGACCTCCGTGTGTTTTGGCTGGGGGCAGTTGGACTTCCGGAAGGGAAAGGTCAATTAGAGACCGGAAGAGAGCTGATCATGGATGTCCTTGGCCAAATTCCTTCTTCATATTTAAAATGTGCACTTTCCAAGGGAACACTTAATTTTTGAAAATTTGTAATATTATCATTCCAAAAGCGGTTTAAAATGGAGCAGCTTGTCCTAAAGAGAGCTGCTACTGGTCAATAGCGTTTAAGAGTGTATTGGTGGAGTAGGGATTGATGGCTGGGTAGTTGACAGCTGTAGGTTGACAGCGTGGTGAGCTCACGTGGAAATGGACAGGTTTTTCTCATAATTTGTTCATAGTTTACTGACATATTTATCAATTTATCTTCTATTGAAAGGAGAGGAGGCCAGTCCACCTTCCAGCGTTGAGGTGTGGCAGGGCTGCAATGTATGAAGACTTTTGACTGCTACAAAGCATGGACATTAAATCTTGGAGAGAGTATAATATTTCTAATGTGATAATCCAATTCCCAACTGGAAGGCACCACCACCACCATCACGAGCCCGGTCCCTCAGGCCCAAGACCTGGTCCTTCACATCTGCCAGGAACAGGGAGTTCCTCGCGGCATACGTGAGGGACGTGTTTGGTCACCTGGAGGAAGTGAAGGCGGGCATCACCTCCATCTACGGCCGGATTATCAAAGTGGATTCCACAAAGAAGACGTGCCGGAAGCTGCAGCAGAGCAGAGCAAGCAGGGGCAGCAAGCAGGACCGTTGTAAGTAATCAGTCTGCTGGAATACACAGAAAATAATAAGAGACAATTGGTAATGTGAAGAACTCATCAATGCATGGTGCGTGTTTCATGGATCACTGTTATGAGTAATGGAAAGTTGAAATTGCTGTGTTTTCAAAGCTAGCATGGTCAGTGTGACAACTGATGAGGTTTTGTGGTGGTTTATTGTCCAGTCAGTAACTCATAAATGGTAATTTTGAAATCAAATTAAAATGCAGCAGGTGACTTGAATTTACTAGTGATCCTCTGCTGTGTAATTTTTTTATGAGTCAATATTGTATTTACAACATTGCTGCAGGTGGTACAGTCAATGAATTGACTTGGAAACAAAAAAAAGTAACATTTGCTGACCTTCAAGTGGTATTTCCCTTTGCATGTGAAGCCACCAGCACCATCAGCGAGGCAGTTGGCCCACTGGTGTAGCGCGAATGCCAAAGAGAGTGTTTGCCCCAAATCTCCCAGGGGCCAGATCAGCAGCAACGTTGCCACCTGCCCCAAATGCAGGGCAGGGCAGTGAAAGGGGAAATTGGTGGACAACCTTGTGAACTGGCACCACCCGCCAGAGCCCCGAGTCGTCGGCATTCCCATCCCAGCGGCGTACTTCCGGCGGCGGCTGTTCTTGTGGGCACCTAAGAGGATGTGGGGCCTGCCCCTGCAGTGCCCTCAGTGTCGGAGAGAGTTGCAGCTGAAGGGGCTCTACAACCACATCAGGGTAGTCCTTGACATTAGGGATACCTATTATCTGGTCGGGGACTACCATAGATATAGATGCGACTCCTGCAACCTGACACTGAGGGCCTGGGACGACCGGGTGATGGCCCAGGTGCCCGAGGACCTCAGGGTCCGGTTCCCGGCAGTCCTCACCCACAAATACGCCTGCGACCGTGCCGTGGTCAGCCTGCTCCAGCAGCGGACCTTGGGCAACAGCCCCACGGCCCTCGGCAAGCAACTGGACAGGCTGCACCAGGAGGAGGGGGCACGGAAACACCTGGCCTACCTGGGGCAGTTGGAGAGGGCCAGGTCAGGGGCGAGGAGGTACTTCGGGGCAGGTGTGAAAGCTGCTTCACATCCCCCCGTCATGGTCACTCTACCAACTGCGAAGTGGTTCCTCGCAGCATACGTGAGGGACGTGTTTGGTCGCGGGCATCACCTCCATTTACGGCCGGATCATAAAAGTGGATTCCACGAAGAAGACGTGCCGAAAGCTGCAGGGGGAGATGGCGGGAACTGCAGCATGGCTGACCTCCGTGGGGAATCAGCGTGGAGAGGTGCTGGCCAGCGTCCTCACCACCTCCGAGGCGAGTGACGCCCTGCAGGAGCTGGCCAGTGGCCTGGTGCGGCGGTTCCGGGAGGCTGGACAGGAGCCTCCACAAGCTCTCTACACGGACCGGGACTGCTGCAATCCCCACGGAGTGTCGAAGTATGCAGTTCTCTTCAAGGACTGGAGGCGCCTGCAGGTGAGACTGGGGGCAACATTAGGATAAGTAGCGCATGCAATTCCAAGCATCTCTCAATTCGCTCACTTGTGTTACAGTTGGGTTTTGCAACCCCTATCTTGATGAGTCCAAGAGTATTAGTCTTGCCACATATTGGGCAAAACAAGCTGACTTTGCTTGTGCAATAGGAGGGTTTCCTCATATTGTCATGCACAGTCCAGTAGAGTAACTTCTCAACAAGAAGACAGTTCCTGGGCGCGGCCTAGGGCTCACAAATCGGCATGTAACTGCTCGTGTGGGCACATTGCCTGTGTAGAGACAACGCGCAATTTATTCGCATTTGGATGTGTACTGATAGCAGTAATTGACGTTGTACATAACTATTTTGGGAAGTCATATTGTAAATATTCACTGGATTAAAACTTCAATTTATAACACCCACCAAAGATTATTTGAACCTGCTGAATCACTCCCCCACTCCCGAATGCAACACTTGCTCACCCTCCCTCCTTTGGGTTGCAGGTGCGGTTGGACTCCTGGCATTTCATGCGGCGCTTGGCAGCTGGTGTCACGACGGAGTCACACCCCCTGTATGGCGCCTTCATGAAGCAGCTTTCCGGCGCCATCTTCGAGTGGGACCACCAAGATGTGGCAAACCTGGTGGCGGCCAAGGTTGCCAGGCTCGTGGACGCTGGGGTCGACGAGTCCCAGGTGGACAAGGCCGCCATCAGGCAGAAGCTGCCACTTAAGGAAATGTCCAGGCACTGCCGGAAGAGCACCTGGGGTGTCGATGAGACCCTGATGAGACCATCAAGGCCATCAGCGATCTGCTCCGGCGGTTCGGGGGCATGACCGACACCCTGGGTGTTCCCGTCCTGAGGCCAGAGGTGTGGGACATCTGGAGGGAGCAACAGCGGCATGTTGCTTGCCTCCAGGACCCAGTGGGAGTCAGCCTCTACAAGCGCCTCGGGTCGGAGAACAAAGGCGGTGCCCGGACGCCTGTGCCTCTCCCCGTCTTCAGGTGTGGCAGGGGTACCACGTCCCTGGAATCCTTCCATGCGCATTTGGTGCGCTTCATTCCAGGGACGTCTGCAGGTGGAGTTAACTTCCAGGTGAGAAAGGGGTTGGAATCACTTCCTCATGGTCTCTCTCTCGCTCTCTCTCTATTTGGGTGATGCTAACACTCTCTCTTTTAGGCCTACTTGCTGGATGGCCTGTCGCAGTGGAATCGCGACAGGGCTGCTGCAGCAGTGGACCGGGCGGTGCCTGCCAGCCTCGCCTCCAGGCGACTCCAGCAACTCGTTAACAGGCTGTCTACAACTCAGCTGGGGGTTTCCCCTGTACCCTGGGTACCAACCCCTGAGTACATACACTGGGGAGGTCTTGGGGGTGGAATACCTCCTTAAGCAGTGTGGTCGGGAGGCCATGCCCAAGGGAGACGCCCTGGTGACTGCAATCGAGAGAGAGCTGGAGGAGTCCGGGGAGGATGAGGTGGCAGAGGAAGAGAGGGAGGCCTTGGCCACGGCCATGGAAAGGGAGCTGGAGGAGTGTGAGTCGGGTGTGGTAGAGAGGGGGAGGCCTCGCGGCTTGACGGACCCGGCGAGGACGAGTCTGGCTCCCTGGGCCTCCTGCCGCCCTGCCCAGACCTGCCTCCACCTGGTGATGCAGGCCAAGTGGTGAGTTGTTGTGGAGAGCGACAGGAATTGGCACCAGTTGCTACACAGTGAGAAGGGTAGGACACTCACCAATTGCTTCCATTTCCAGGCAGAAGAGCTCGCGGGAGGTGATGAAGAGGTGGCGGAGGAAGAGCCTGCTCCAGGTGATGGGGCAGACCCAGCCGTGGATGCTGGAGGCACTCCAGGCATAGAGCAGGTGGAGGCTCTGGCCACTGCATTCCTGGAAGTCAGTGGTTCCATCTCCCTGTCCCATGCCCAGCACCTCAAGGACCTCTTCGGCATGCTGAGCCCTCATGACCAGATGCCCATCAAGTATGTTCCCAGGACTCACGGCACCCTGGCGGCCCCACCTGATGGTGCAGGGGCTCTTCCCTCTGGCTCGGGGGGGGAGATTCTTCGCCAGGAAAAAAGGCTCCTTCAGCAGCCTTGAACTGGTAAAGAAGTAAGTGAGATTCATTTAGGTAGGGACTATCACACCTGGATCAGGACTCACCATCTGTGCGCTTTCTTCCCCCTGCAGAGCGTTTACGTCTGGAAGGACTTCTGCCACCCACCCCAGCTGCAGCCGACTGGTGGAGGCTGTGGTGCGCAGGCTGGCCCAGAAGCACCCGCATGACGCTCAGGTCCAGGGCAGGACTCGTACCCGGTGGTGGCTCATGGACCAGCCCTATGGATTGCTGCAAGGCTGGGTCCTCGAGTGCCCTGCTCTTAAGGGTTCGGGCATCGCCTTGCCCAACCTTAACGTGACCACCATTTCCGCTTGGTTCCGGGGCAGGGCGAGGTGGACCCACCTCTCCATCCCAAGTTTGTGACGCATGTCTTTGCTTTCTGTCGACAGGGTCAGCCCTGTTCCAACCCCAGCGCAGGGGTCTCGGCGGCGCCACGACGGCAAGGCAGCGAGCAGGTAGAACGGTAGCTCTCAAGCCGCAGTGTCTGAAACTCATTTGTCCCATTATGTCCACAGGCCACTGCTGTTGCCACTGGAGTTGATGATGGTCCCTCCCCTACTGGAGGTGAATTTGATGAGCCACCAGTGCAGGTAACTAGAGTGTTGAAAGGTTGCCAGTTTCAAGTGCAGTTTCGTAACTCATATATATATATATATTCCATAGCAGATGGTTGTAGCTGCTTCTGCTCCAATTCCTCCTCCTCCTCCTCCTCGCTCTGGAGTCGAACCAGGACGAGGCAATGAGCAGGTGAGATGGTCGTCCTTAATTTTCAATGTGGCTTGCATGCTTCAATTTTGGAACTTGTCCCCATTACGTCCAAAGGACACCGGTGTTGTGCTACCCCACCTCTGACAGATATGATTCCCAGTACGGTACTCACAATAGTTATTTCCTCTGTGGCAGGCTACACAACTGAGGCAACCCAGGCAGACCAGCGCCGAGTTTGTTCCGGAGGGATGGGCGGAGGGGATGCCGCAGGACGACCGGGAGTTCTATGGAACTCTCCTGTACCAGGCCAAGGGCGTCCTGCGGGAGAACCTCCGCAACTGGTACCACCCTCCGGAGCCCCGGGTCAGCGGGATGCCAGCCCCCGCCGCCTATTTCAGGAGGCGCCTCTTCCTGTGGGCACCGAAGAGGATGTGGGGCCTGGCCCTGAAGTGCCCTCAGTGTCGGGGAGACCTGCAGCAGAAGGGGCTGTACAATCACGTCCGAGTAGTCCTCGACATGACAGATACGTACTATCTGGTCGGGGACTACTACGGCTGCAGGCGGTGCAACCTGACGCTGAGGGCCTGGGACGACAGGGTCATGGCCCAGGTGCCGGAGGACCTGATGGTGCGGTTCCCGGCGGTCCTGACGTACCGTTACGCCTGCGACCGGGCGGTGGTCAGCCTGCTCCAGCAGCGGACCCTGGGCAACAGCCCCACGGCCCTCTGCAGGCAGCTGGACAGGCTGCACCAGGAGGAGTGGGCCCGGAAGCAGGTGGCCTACCTGGGCCAGGTGGAGCGGTACTGGTCGGGGGTCAGGGCCAAGTTCCTCGGGGCAGGCGTGCCCTCTGCGCGGCCTGTCCCCGTCATGGTGCCCCTGCCCACCGCCAAGTGGTTCCTGCGGGGGCGTACGTCCGAGATGAAATGCACAAAAATGTACTATAGCATTTCCTACAATGCCAAACACAACATGCACAGCCCTATACGTAGCGTGACATGACCATACTTTTAGTAACTTACCATATAATTTGGAAAATAATATCAGTACTGTATATTAGAAGATAAACTCGGCATTCACTCGGCATTTGTATCAAATGAAATCATTATTGAGACTGTTACGCATATTTAGTAATTTTCCCTTCACTTAAAAGGCGACAGAGAGGATTAATGAGTTGTTGACTTTTTCATTTTTTTTTTTTTTTCATTTTTGTCATTTTTTTTCTTTTCTCGGCAATGGGCATACTGCACCAGAGGAAAATTTACTGGCGATATTACAGCGAGTACTCCATATTTTGCAGAGTGGAATAGTGTCCTATAAAATTGATATTAATGCAGCGGATGGCAATTTTTAAAATGCGCGCGTTCAATGGCACGGCGGTTCATCGGTATTGAAATGGTACATTTCTTCGCAAATGCGGTAAGAGCAGCGAAATTTCCTTGCAAATTAGTGTGCAATTGAAAATGTGGTTGTCCATATGCAGGATAGCCTCGTAATAGCGGAACCAGAAGGGCTTGGAAATTGTCGAGAGGAAATGTTTCCCAGTGTTTCAATGTTCCTTCTGCCAAATGAGAAAGACAAAATGGCGGCTTCTTCTTCCGACAGCAGATTGTCGTCGTAGGCCGTAAGAGCAGCGAAATTTCCTTGCAAATTAGTGTGCAATTGAAAATGTGGTCGTCTATGTGCAGGATAGACTCGTAGTAGCGGTGCCAGAAGGGCTTGGAAATTGTCGAGAGGAAATGTTCCCCAGTGTTTCAATGTTCCTTCTGCCAAATGGGAAATGCAAAATGGCGGCTTCTTCCTCCGACACCAGATAGTCCAAGTAGGCCGTAAAACGTCTCAACGTGTTACAGACGGTAAGTGCTAATTGCAGTTGATTAATAATGACGTGTACGTACCACTGGGAGCAGTAGCAACAGAAGATTGGAAAATGTTCATGAATCATGGGCTATTGGGAAATGGGCAAGGTCAAAGGGATAAGCCCCTTTTCACACTGTCCCTTTCTCTGGCCATCCAAGTGCTATTTCTGCACCCCAGCTCCAGGCAGAAATTGGACTTACAGATAAGACCCAGGAAGGTGCAGCTGGTTTGGATTTACAGTGGGTAGTACCCAATGGGATAAATGCCTTTGGCCAATGGGAGAGACCCCCAGTTGGTGATTTAATAGGTGTTATAGTACAAGACCAGCCTCCTTTTTCCAGCAGTCTCAGTCCGGTCTCTGGACAGTGGAAGAGGCCAGCCTTCAGCCTTCTCAGTGCAGCATCAGCAGCAGCAGCAGGAGGAGGAGGAGGAGGATACAACTGTATAGCCTATACTCCCTACTGTGTCAGTTATCCTTTTACTTCCTGCAGTCCGGAAGCTGCAGACCCTTGAGTGAACCAGCTCATCTCTATTGTTTGGTTCCCCCGTGCCAACAGTTGATCAGGTTAGTTTTAATTGCAGAGAGATGCCCAAGAAAGGACCATCGCCAGGGCAGTGGAGGGAGAAGCTGCTGGCATTTGCCAACCAAGGCTACAGGTTTGGCCAGGGCGAGTGGCCAGGCAGGAACACGCCGCAGAGGAGGGAGCTGGACAAAATCCGGAACTGCCCAAAACACCTGGCACGTGGGGTGCAAGGACTGTTTGGGCAGACCCGCGACTGCAATTGTGGGTACCACAATGTAAGTAATCCGATCTTATCAGGTGGAATATCAGCAAAAAGGTAATGAGTAATTAGGAGAAATTCTGCGATGCATGTGATGACTTTTCTTTATAGATAGTTGACTGCTACAATGCATTAAAGGTACATTAAATCGTTGAGAATAAATTCCTAATGTGGTATTTCCATTCTCAACTGGAAGGCACCACCATCAGCACGGCCTGGTCCCTCAGGCCTGCAAGCCAGTGGGAGTACTGCAGCAGCGGAAGCAGTACCACCACCACCACCACCATCGTCGGCACGAGCCGGTCCCTCGGGCCAAAGATCTGGTCCTTCAGCAAGTGGGACCACTGCAGCTGCAGCAGCAGCAGCAGCACCACCACCACCACCACAAGCTGTGGGGTCAACAGGGGAAGCAAGCAGGACCATTGTAAGTAATCAGTCTGCTGGAATACACAGAAAATAATAAGAGAAGAACTCTTCAACGCATGGTCCATGTTTCATGGATCACTGTAACAAGTCATGTAGAGTTGAAATATAGCTGTTTGTTTACAGCTTGCATGGTTAACGTGACAACTCTGAAGATGTTTTGTGGTGGATTATCGTCCAGTCAGTAACTCATACATGGGAATTTTGAAATATAATTTAAAGTAATTTGCTAGGGATCCTCTGTTGTGTAATTTTCAAACGAGGCAATTTTGTAATTACAACATTGCTGCAGGTGGTACAGTTAATGAATAGACTTGGAAACAAAAAAGGTAACATTTGCTGACCTGGTCATATTTCCATTTGCATGTGAAGCCTCCAGCACCACCAGCACCATCAACGAGGCAGTTGGCCCATTGGGCTGTGGCCAGGCCAGGTCCAGCCAGGATTCCTGGGAGGGTGTTTGCCCCAAATCTGACTGGGGCAAGGTCGGCAGCACCGTTGCCACCCATCCCCACCGCAGGGCAGGGCAGTGAGCAGGTAAAGTGGTCATCTTTAAGTTTCAGTTCCCTTTTGTGCTGCAGTCCAGAAAACTCACTTGCCCCGTTGCATCTATACAGGGCACTCCCTCACCTACAGATGAAGAAGAAGAGCTTGCATCTCATCAGCCAGCTGTGGAGGTAAAAAGTGTTGAAAGGTTGCGAGTTTCACGTGCAGTTATGTACTCACAAATTTATTCGATAGCAGATGACTGTCCCGTCTGTGGCTGCTGCTGCCCCTCCTCCTCCTCCTCTTACGCAACCCAGGCAGCAGGGAGCTGCACAGGCTGTCGGACCGCCCAGACTCCAGGCATCCAGACAGGGAGGAGTTGGACAGGTCGGTACTTTTCCCCCACCTCTCCATCCCAAGTTTGTGACGCATGTCTTTGCTTTCTGTCGACAGGGTCAGCCCCGTTCCAACCCCACCGCAGGGGTCTCGGCGGCGCCACAACGGCAAGGCAGCGAACAGGTAGAACGGTAGCTCTCAAGCCGCAGTGTCTGAAACTCATTTGTCCCATTATGTCCACAGGCCACTGCTGTTGCCACTGGAGTTGATGATGGTCCCTCCCCTACTGGAGGTGAATTGGATGAGCCACAAGTGCAGGTAACTAGAGTGTTGAAAGGTTGCCAGTTTCAAGTGCAGTTTCGTAACTCACATATATATATATTCCATAGCAGATGGTTGTAGCTGCTTCTGCTCCAATTCCTCCTCCTCCTCCTCGCTCTGGAGTCGAACCAGGACGAGGCAATGAGCAGGTGAGATGGTCGTCCTTAATTTTCAATGTGGCTTGCATGCTTCAATTTTGGACACCCACTTGTCCCCATTACGTCCAAAGGACACCGGTGTTGTGCTACCCCACCTCTGACAGATGATTCCCAGTACGGTACTCACAAGAGTTATTTCCTCTGTGGCAGGCTACACAACTGAAGGCACCCAGGCAGACCAGCGCCGAGTTTGTTCCGGAGGGATGGGCGGAGGGGATGCCGCAGGACGACCGGGAGTTCTATGGAACTCTCCTGTACCAGGCCAAGGGCGTCCTGCGGGAGAACCTCCGCAACTGCTACCACCCTCCAGAGCCCCGGGTCAGCGGGATGCCAGCCCCCGCCGCCTATTTCAGGAGGCGCCTCTTCCTGTGGGCACCGAAGAGGATGTGGGGCCTGGCCCTGAAGTGCCCTCAGTGTCGGGGAGACCTGCAGCAGAAGGGGCTGTACAATCACGTCCGAGTAGTCCTCGACATGACAGATACGTACTATCTGGTCGGGGACTACTACGGCTGCAGGCGGTGCAACCTGACGCTGAGGGCCTGGGACGACAGGGTCATGGCCCAGGTGCCGGAGGACCTGATGGTGCGGTTCCCGGCGGTCCTGACGTACCGTTACGCCTGCGACCGGGCGGTGGTCAGCCTGCTCCAGCAGCGGACCCTGGGCAACAGCCCCACGGCCCTCTGCAGGCAGCTGGACAGGCTGCACCAGGAGGAGTGGGCCCGGAAGCAGGTGGCCTACCTGGGCCAGGTGGAGCGCTACTGGTCGGGGGTCAGGGCCAAGTTCCTCGGGGCAGGCGTGCCCTCTGCGCGGCCTGTCCCCGTCATGGTGCCCCTGCCCACCGCCAAGTGGTTCCTGGGGGCGTACGTCCGTGACGTATTCAGCCGCTTGGTGGAGGTGAAGGCTGGGATCACCTCCACCTACGGCAAGATCATGAAGGTGGACTCCACAAAAAAGATCTGCCGGAAGCTGCAGGGGAAGATGGCGGGGAACGCTTCGTGGATGACCTCCGTGGGGAACGAGTGCGGAGAGGTGCTGGCCAGCGTCCTCACCACCTCGGAGTCGGGTGAGGCCCTGCAGGAGCTGGCCAGCGGCCTGGTGCGGCGGTTCCGGGAGGCCGGGGAGGAGCCTCCATCCGCACTCTACACGGACCGGGACTGCTGCAGCCCCCACGGAGAGTCCAAGTACGCGATCCTCTTCCGTGACTGGAAGGGCCTGCAGGTGAGGCCGGGGGCAGCATTAGGATAGGATGTTGCGCATGCAATTCCAAGCATCCCTCATTCCCCTACTCACACCCTCTCCCTTCTCTGGTTGCAGGTGAGGTTGGACTCGTGGCACTTCATGCGGCGGTTGGCTGCAGGTGTCACCACCGAGTCCCACCCCCTGTACGGCGCCTTCATGCGGCAGCTCTCCGGCGCCATCTTTGAATGGGATGAGCGGGACGTGGCGAACCTGGTGGCGGCCAAGGTGTCCAGGCTGGTGGACGCTGGGGTCCCTGAGCCTGCGGTGGACAAGGCCGCCATCACGGGGAAGCTGTCGTGGAAGGAGCTGGCCAGGCACTGCCGGAGGAGCACCCGGGGTGTGGAGCGGACCACCGCTGCCATTGGGGAGCTGCTGGACCAGTTTGGACAGGCCACAGACACCCTGGGTGTGCCCCTCCTCAGGCAGGAGGTCCAGGACATCTGGAGGGAGCAGCGGCAGCATGTTCCCTGCCTGCAGGACCCGGTGGGAACGGACCTGTACACCACGGTCAGGAAGGAGAACAAGGGCAGTGAGAGGAGGCCGGTTCACCTTCCGGTCCTGAGGTGTGGCAGGGGCACCACGTCCCTGGAGTCGTTCCATGCACATCTGGTGCGGTTCGTCCCAGGGATATCTGCAGGTGGTGTCAACTTCCAGGTGAGAAGGGGGTTGGAATCACTTCCTCATGGTCTCTCTCTCTCTCTATTTGGGTGATTCTAACAATCTCTCTTTCAGGCCTACTTGCTGGATGGCCTGTGCCAGTGGAACAGGGACAGGGCCGCAGCAAAGGTTGTCCGGCAGGACCCACCCAGCCTGGTCTCCAGGAGGCTGCAGCAGGTGGCCAACCGGCTGGCTCTGGCCCACCTGAATATCACCCTGTACGGCAATTACCAGCCACTGGGCCAGTACACTGGGGAGGCACTCGGGGTGGAGTACCTCCTCAGGCAGTCGGGTGGTGCGGCCTTGCCGGAGGGTGACAGCCTGCTCCGGGAGATCGACAGGGAGCTGGACGAGTTCGAGGTGGGTGTGGTGGCGAATGAAGAGGGGGAGGCCTCGCCACTGGACGGACCCGCCGAGGACGAGTCTGGCTTCCTGGACCTGCTTCCGGCCTGCCCAAACCAGGGTCCATCTGCCGTAGCTGGTCGGGTGGTGAGTTGTCCTGTAAAGGACTTGGCACCAGTTGCTACGCAGTGAAAAGGGAAAGACACTCACCAATTGCTTCCATTTACAGGCGGATGAGCCTGCTGTGGTCGCTGTGGAGCCTGCTGTGGTCGCTGTGGAGCCTGCTGTGGTCGCTGTGGAGCCTGCTGTGGTCGCTGTGGAGCCTGCTGTGGTCGTGGAGGGGCCTGCTGTGGTCGTGGAGGAGGAGGTCTTAGAGGAGGAGGACCCAGCTGTGGATGATGGTGGCACTCCTGGCTTGGAGCGGGTGGATGCTCTGGCTGCTGCTCTCTTGCTCGTGAGCGGCCCCATCTCCCAGTCCCACGCCCAGCAGCTGAGGGACCTCTTCGGCCAGCTCAGCCCCTTTGACAAGAGGCCCATATTGTACATTGCCCGGACCCACGGCACCCAGGAGGCCGCACCAGCTCCAGATGGTGCAGGGGCGGAGTCTCGTCCCTCCGGCTCGGGGGGGAGATTCTTTGCCCGACGGAAGAGCGGCTTTAGCAACATCGAACTCGTTCAGAAGTAAGTTAGATTCATTTAGGTAGGGACTATCACACAAAGATCAGGGCTCACCATCTGTGCGCTTCTCTTCCCCCTGCAGAGCTTTTACTTCAGGACGGACATCAGCCACGAAACCAAACTGCTGCCGACTCGTGGAGGCCATTGTCAGTGGGCTGGCCCAGCGGCACCCTGACGATGCACGGGTCGGCGGCAGGTGTCGCAACCGGTGGTGGCTGATCAACCAGGATTATGCCACCATTCAAGGCAGGGTCCTTGAATGTGCGGGGTTGAGGGGTTCGGGCATCGCCTTGCCCAACCTGAATGTCACCACCATTGCCTCTTGGTATAGGGACAGGGCGAGGAGGAGGAAGAGGGACACCCTCTTGGAGGGCCACGCTCTCCCTGACCCTGTCCGCACCGCCTCAGCCCCGCTGCCTGCAGCCACCACCCGGCCCACGGAGCTGCCGCCACCACCTCGGCAGCCCTTGGTGTTTCCGGAGGCCCCGGACACCGTGGGGACTGCCCGGACCAGGAAGAGGAGAGGAGGTCCTGTCCCAGCGCTGCCCCCACAGCTGGCTCCCACCTCCCAGCTCTTCATGATGACCCAGGATGGGGATCTGGTTCCCCAGCAACCAGGTGCCCACCCAGTTCTTGCTGCTGCCCCTCCTTCAGACGGTCCTCCGGCACCCAAGATGTCAAAGACCACCAAGTGGAGGCGGAAGCAGAAGCTCAAGAAGTTGGTGGAGGCGTCTGGGTCGTCGGGTCCATCTGGGTCGGCTGCATCCCACATTATGAACGTTAGGATTTACGTGTGCTCCCTGTGCTCCTGGCCTGCACACCTGGAGACAGGGCACCGTAGGTTCCTAGGGCGTATGTTCTGCCCCACTGTCCATGGCCCAGACTTTGCCGCCTGGAGGGAGAAGATGAAGGAGGGGTGAGGTGCAGCCATCATCATCTACGAACAGTCCAGTGCGGGAGTGTGTGGGTGTGCATATTGTACATATTTGTGTGTACATATTCCTTCCCTTTTCCTCCCCCCAACCTATCCAGGAGGACGCCTGGTGGACGCTAGTGTTAGGTTGGTTTCCAATTCCTTCCCCCCCTATCCACCCCCACGATGGTATTTCTACCTTGACGTGGTGTGGGGGCTTGCGTTCTCCTACCCCCAGAGCTTTCTAGCTGGGGGTAGGAGACAGACTAAGAGAGATACCAACCTGAATCAGTTCCAACAATTGAAATAATGACCAATAATGATTTGCCATTATTTATATCACTTGTCCAGGTTAGTATGCTATGCGTTACGTAATATTGCAGTTACCTCTACATGAAGAAATAAACATTTCTTATCTCTTTTTTTTTTCTGATTTAGCTCGTGATGAGTTCAAAACTTGGCAGGCTTCTGCGAACTCCCGCCCTGGGTGTGCCCCTCCTCAGGCAGGAGGTGCAGGACATATGGAGGGAGGAGCAGCAGCGCGTTGCCTGCCTACAGGACCCAGTGGGAACCGACCTCTACACGACGGTCAGGAAGGAGAACCGGAGCAGCCTGTCCACCTTCCAGTCTTGAGGTGTG
>KZ538751.1:1292-12559 GCA_000934665.2 Catajapyx aquilonaris
GGGGGGGGGGGGGAGTACTGGTATGAAAAATGCAGGCGGAGAAAACCAGTTCTTAGGGCGCCACCAACCTGCTAAGAGATAAGAGAGCCAAAAACCTGCACAATGTAACCAGGAATTGAATATTCTAAATAAAAAAAACGCAACAGGTTGGTGAACAGAATTTAGCTCAAATGACGTATATGTTGGATATTAATTTAAGGGTCTATATAGCGTGTGTTCGCCGAAACATTTTTTTGCAATCGGAGAACGTAGAGTGTTGCAATGCGCACGGCCTCGGGGAAAATAGTCCCAGTGATTTGAGGGTCTCGGTACAGCACGGGCATGAATATCTGGGTTGAGATTAAAACAAGTTGTGCCCGGCCACCGAATTTGCGGCCCAGGAGGGAATAGTCTCAGCATACCATTATGAGTCGGGCTGGTGTGAGTTACGAAGCACAGTGCCTGTTCCATTACAAAACTCCCCGCCAGTGCTTGGAAAACAAGGATGAGTATTATAATGAGAATTGAATGGAACAGTCGGATGGTGTCTTGGGGTTCAATTAACAGTGAAAAAAAAAAATTATTTACATGCTAGGTGCGAATTTGATTAGTGGGGAATGAGAGTGTTTTTAAATGAAGGTGATCCGGATCAATCAGTGGTGTGTCTCTTGAGGGACGTGCGTCTTTATTTCGGCGAACTCACGAACCCTGAGCAGGTTGTCCCGGAGTGGAAAAGCCTCGTATCGAAGTCATTGACCGGATTGGAAGTGGAGGGGAGCTTGCAACAAAAGCCCCGCGGGACGGTCTGCCAACAGAAGAATGCGAATCCCCATGGTCGAGGCCAGATAGAGATCGTAATGAGTTAGGACGCAAGCTGAGAGATGCATTCTCTGAAAGAAAAAAAAAATGGCTGTTCGGTATGGTGTTCACATCCCGCTAACCGAGACGCGATGGTCACCTCATATGATGTTTGGGTACTAGCATCTGAGTAGCAGAACATCCCTTAGGCGTGATGGAAAGCTGATGTCATATTCCCGGTGGAGAATTTTCGGGGGAGCGGCCTGGGAGCGGCCGACTTCATTGGTTGCTGTAGCAACAGGGTTCTTATTCGATTAAAGGCGGGGACGGCAGCACGGACAGGTACAGAGTAATGCAATCTGTAGGACGAGGCGGTGTATGGGATGGTTTGGCTATGGCTAAATGGACGGAAGTAAACTGGGAGGCTATAGAGTAGGTGCGGGGTTTGTTGCCAATATGGCGGATGCCCTCCGCTTCTCGACACATTTGGACCTGGGGCTCATCAATCCTGTTGATTTTGGCACGTCCATTTGTAAGCTGGTGATACCCCCCTTGTCACTTTTCGGCCAGGATTGGAGGTGGCCCAGACTTTGCTTCTGATAATAAACCGGGCGCTGGGGAAATGTTTTCGGACACCTATCTGTCCCTGAGGACACTGGTGGTACCCAATTTTTTTTTTTTTTTCAACAAGTGGGTACGGTACCGTCGGTATTGAAAAGTAGCACCGTTGTATGTTGTTCGACTTGGTTGTTTGCCCAGGCCTGGAGAACACCCGAGGCCGGATAAATGAGCGCAAGCGTGATGGTGTCCTGGTCCGTCCGCAGTTTGGCCTCGCCGTCCTTTCCCACTAGGGAAATTACGGACGAGTCCCCAGGTTTTATGTGCTTGCACCAAGGCGAAATATGACACCCCGATGCTGGCTGTCCCCCGGATCTTTTTGTGCACCGATGGGATGTACTAACGACCTGCCCCGAGAGGATCCGGGGGAAAACCCAACAATATATTTGACACGGTATCAGAATAGGGAAATGAAGATAGTTTTTTCTTTCTTTCTTGGGAGGCAACAATCGATTCGGTGGGTGGAAGAAAATTAATTTGTGGGGGACTGTACCGCCACCTCCGCCATCTAGCTGTGAACGATGATTAAACTCGGGGTCGAGACCGCGAGGGTGATTGGCGGGCCGGGAGTGACCTTTCTCGGACCCTTTCAATTTCTTGGGTTTTGGGCGGAATGCTGGGAATTCCGGGGGTGTATTAATATCTGGTGGAAAATTTTCCCGGGGGCTGGTTGCCCTCAAAATTGATTTTGATCCGGGGGTATCCATCAACCTGTGGGGTAGTGCAGCCTGCGTGTCGGGCCAGTAATTTTTTCTCACGGGGAATTGAATTTTGGCCGGCCCTCCCCCCCAGTAATGCATAACTCAAGCGGCTACTTGCTTTTTCTATTACCGATATATGGGCTCAAACTGGCAGAAGGCACGCACCGAGAGTTATGGGATGTATGGGGAGGGTGGAGAAAAATATGGGCAAATTCGTGGTATCAGTGAAAGCGATGGAATGTGCAATTTACAGCTGGGTGGAAAAACTATTTACTTTTACTATAGTGAAGGGGAAGGATGCGGTTTTACAGGGTTGTGCAACATGTATGCGGGCCAAGGCTCTGGTGACGTAAGTGGTAGTCCTTCCTATATGGCTTTTGTCTCTGGAAGCGAAAGTCGAGCAATTGCAGCCTCAAGAATTCTGTCGATTTCCTGTTAATCGCTTGTAAGGAGTGGGGAAAAAACATTGTTTGGTAATTGTTGCCCAGGGGTGGATCATAATTTCGAAGCGAAAGTTGGGCCCAATTAATATTCCCGCGAGTGATTTGCGGGCTTTGATGATGGCGACGGATGTACTCGACATGAAACTAGGCCCGTCTTTTTCGGGGGTGCAAGATGTACGGCCGTTTGTCATGGCGGGGGCCTGCAGACGGTTTTATAATTTGGCACGGGTCGAAATTGCAGCTGCATAATTTTTTTTTTTTACTGGGAGGGATTCCATCTTGGTTTAATTTGGTGCTGGGAGGGGAAAAGACTTGGGAATATGAAACTAGGATTTGGCAAGGTGCAATGGGCGTAAGAAAATGTAGCAAGTGCGTTAAAAATTATGCGAGGGCATAAATATTGCGTTGGTTTTATTTGCAGAACCGGTTGACCTTTGTAATCTGGAGGCTCTAATTTCGACACGTCATTTTTCACACGTGCAGCATAGTTTATAGCTTACCGCGGTACCTAATTAGGGTAGTGTGCAATATACTGATCCTTTAATAGCCAGGATAGGGCTGATGTACTGGTACAATAACCGAGTAAATTAGTAATTGTGACCATTTTTTTTCACCGGATGCGACAAGTTAAAATTAATGAGGCTACATTGCATGTTTTCTTGATAACCCAGTTGGAGCGTGTGTATTGGTGCCGAATGTACCGTTGCCACCCCGCATGTTTTACGGAGGATTGCCTTTTGACACCTACTTCGTCGCGAATCATCTCTAATAAATTAGCGGATTCCCAACCGAGCGAGGTGTCGGAGCTGTACGACGTACGCATGTGTCAATTGGGACGTGCAACCTGTACAGTTATCAAATCGGATTAGACTGTACGTCCTCTGATTATCCTCTTGGAGCTGTGGCACTAAATGGCTACCAGTTCTTGCAGCGTAAATGATGGCGTAAACATGCGCATGTAGGCGGTGATGGTCGGCATTGTATCATCCTGTCCCTGCTGTGCCATTAAAATTACTCGGAACCTACGCCGACATGTGTGTGGACCATATATTTATTTAAATACATAGTCGTAGTATAATGAAATTTCGGTTGCATCAGGCACGTCCGGTGTGTAGGGAGTGGCCATATGGCGACTTATACACCGGTCCATTGCGCGAAAAGGACGTGGGTTTGTTTACGTCACGTATAGTTTATGCACCGTTGCATAATATTCAGTAGGGTGTGGAAGGCTTACTTATCCGAAACGGTGTAAGTCACCTGTTAAGGGCTGGGAATTTCAAGGTAAGGTAAAAGCTTTTTGAAAGGTATCTGCGTTGCAAAACACAAGGACATAATATCCGGCCTAGTGAATCACCGTCAGAAATAACGTTTGCGACTCGACGCACAGTTGGCCAGACGTTAGGGCGTCCCCGGCGTCTCAGGGCGCCCTGAGANTCCCGAAAAAAAAAAACCCTGCATTATTTTCAGGTGCACAAGAATAGTGTGTGTTCCTTGGCTCATTTTCCAAAAAGTTGGAAGAGCGCGCAATTATGAAAGTTATTTGCGTTTGCTCTCTGGGCGCCTGTATGTCGCATCGATTTTTTTTTCTTTTTTTCTGGGTGTTTGAGGTAAAAACTATCCGTCTTGGGAGGGCCCGCTGGTTATTACACGCGTCGGAACCAATATCGGTGGCTGTATAGCATGAGTAACGCATAAAAGTTGAAGCGCTTTTGCTCGCGTGGCCAACCAAAGGCTACGTATTGAATTACCCTAGTCAATAGCAGGCTGCGGGGAAAAACTACTGCCAGGTTTCACGGCGGGGAGGAGGCCTTTTATGCACGGGTGTTTTCAATTCCGGATGGGTGGGTGGGGGGGGGGGAGGGGGAGGCGCTGAAATTGGCGCTATGATGGCAACACATTTTATGGTACTGGTTTCAGAGATGGGGAAAACACGCCATCTGCAAAATTTCATGCTGTTCGAATATCCAGTCTGGTAGATGGCGTTGTGGAAGCCGGTAGAGGGCGCGAGTTGCTGAGAGACACCATGGCCTCAACCAGCCCCCGGACACTTTCCCTACAATCTTATCGCCTGCCGGGGCGTTTTGCATGAGGTGCTCACCTGAGAGCGCCATGAGACCTTTCACTGCTGTATTATGTGGCGACCCTACCAGACTACGCTGAACTTTATAGGTACAAAAGGGAAGCGCTATTGGGTGACCCAACTTGGTCGCCGGCGGCCATGTTGGGCCCGCATGGTCGCCACGTAATACAGCAGTGAAAAGCTATCTCATGGCGCTCTCAAGTGAACATCTCGTGCAAAAACGCCCCGGCAGGCGATAAGAGGGAGTGTCCAGACCTTAGTATTCTAAGACCATGGCCTCAACCCAAGACCGCAACAAACATTACAATAAAGAAGTATTACTGGCGTGAAACGTAGGATTGAGTACTGGTACGCCTGTGGTAGTAACGCCGCCATTAGCAGTTCCGTGATCAATAACAGGCACTTCCAGAGAGCCGTCTCGCCTCTTCCTTCCACGTCTTAACATCCGGTCTTCCCTCCCTCTTCTTCCCTACCGAACAATAATGTTTAGCAAGAACCCCTAGTAACAAGCTTTAGAAATCAGGAGGGTAGCCTGTGGGCCTCCCTGGAGAAACGTAAACGGGAAGTCACGGGGAAGCACACTTCATTCATGATTACGTAATGCATCCCGGAAACATTCACTTACAACGTCAGACTCTTGGGATGCAGCTTGTGCTCCAGGGTTGAGAGGGTGGTGCAGTACACTTGAAACCCCCCGAAAAAAAAGGAAGGGAGCCGTGAAAAAGCAATTAGAAATGGCGGGTACGACCAGAGATTTCTGTCAGTGGGAGCGTCTAAGCCTGGGCCCAGTGGGGGCGCAATCGTGCCAATCCTCTTTGCACTCTATAGTAACGAGATGAGCCTGGGTAGTGTTGAGGCCTGGTGCAGTGTTGTAAATGACTAACTTAAGGACCACGTTAAGGTGCTGGGTTTTTGGGCAGCCACCGTGTGTTCCTATTTTTTGGGGGGAGGTAATTCAATAATCGAGCTCCCATGTGGCGGTCGGTGTGTACCATGCGTGAAACAAGTCTTACGGTGCAAATTGATGTGGGAGTTGGACTGACCAATGCGGTGGTCAGTGGAGCAGCAGACATGGGAAATGCGCCCCTGCAATGCTAATCAGGGTAATAAACAAACAGAGGGAACGGACATTAATCAGATTTTGGGGACGCCATATTCTAGCGTGTGTCGTAGAACAATCTAACGTGAGGACCAGACTAAAAATGGCGAGTTTGGATCGATCGGGGATTTTACGGTTGCGGTCCGCTTCATGCAGCATGGTATAGACCCGAGTTAATGAGTCGAGGGATTCTCACGGCACTATTGAAATGGGGTAGGAATTTTCAGAGAGTGGGGTGTTGGGGGGGATGGGGGTAAAAGATTTATGGCAACAAAGTACTGGAGATAAATTCTGAAGGTTCAAGTTTGAGGGAACCAAATCAGCCCCTGGCTGGTCATGCGTCATGAGGACCAGGGACAGTTCGGTAGCCAAGAGGGAGTTCATTGTTGAGCGTCGGCAAGAGCATCAATTACCAGGGAGGAATGGGGGGAGGTGCAAAAGTTTCTGAAGATGGGCCAAGCAGTTGGCATGCAATGTTTCGTAATCTGAGTATTATGCAGATTGGAGTTTCCCCTGGAGTTTTTTGGCGGGCGGGTTGGGAATGCGATGGTCCGTGTCTTCTGCCGGTGTAAGTGTAGTTGAAGTTTGAGAAATCTGGTGTCATTGTTCGACACCTTTTGTGCTATTTTGGAGAGCCGGGATATAGACCTTGGGGGCGGGGAGGTTGCCAAGTGGAACAGGGAATTGTCAAAACAGTCGGAAGCATGTAAGTGACCCGCATGACAATGTTTGGGGCGGCTTTTTCTGGAATAAGCAAATATGACATAAGTAGGGTGACGCAATATGCCGATTACGTCACTAAAAACCAGGAAGTGTCTCCGCGCCTTATGACGAATATCTTTCTAATGTTCAGTCCCATTTAGATTTCCAAGGCCTCCTCGGAATGAACCGAGTATATACTCCTTTGGAAACGACCCAAGGATGAAAGCTGTGTGCGGAGATCATGGGCATAAATCCTTTGTCAAGGACACTTTTCCTACCCCCCTCTCCGCCGTTGATTCGTGCGAGGATATCAAGCATGCAAGTGCGCCGCGACACTGACAAATTGTTAAATTATTCCCATCGCGCCTGTTTTATTTTACTTTTTTTGCACCCCAGACGCGACATTGTCCCGTGGTTTTGCGACAAGACATACATGGCTGAGAGGTGCCGCCCATTTTCAGGCCGTTCGGAGATGATCCGCGGCAGTTCAGCGTTGCGGAATTCCCATAGAAGACACCGGGAGCAGCCTAATGAGGCGTTACCTTTTTAATGAGATCGGGCGCTAATGGTATAGCCTCTGCAGGCTGGGTCAGATGAGTGCGTGTAGGCCTGGTCCTTGGTTTAAAGTTGACCCTCTTCGCCGACAGTTCGGCCAAGAACATGGAGCTAATTCATTTTTAAAATGGATTGGTACAAACAGTTTCGTGCCGTCCACGCCATCTCTTGGCGGATCTCTTCGGCAATATTAGCTGATATGAAAACATTTGGAGCCGATGTTTTTTGTTTCATTGGTGCAAAGCTATTCCGCAATGGGCATCAAATGGCCATCATTGGTACACAACAAGGGGGGTTGGTCGCAAACAAATTGTGTCAAGTGCAAATGGCGATGCGAGATACATTTTCCGGCTGTCCGCCGAAATGGGCTGGGGCTCTGGACAAAATGTCCATCATTACTGTCCCGATTCATAGGCGCGTTAGGTGCTTGAACAATGAGAGATAGCGGGGGCGTCCCAAAGGCTAGGGGCTTTTTGCGGCGTCAAAATGAACTGTTTTGTTTCGAACCCATGTCGTTTTTCAGGGACGGACCTCCCCGGTATACTTCCAGCGCTGCATGTTGATTACTGAAATTCTATTTCATCTGCTTGTTACTCCGCGAATGTGGGCCCTCTGCCGCAATCAGTGATAATTGCTAACCCTAATTTTACACCCATGAAGTCGTTAAGCTGGCCGGTAGCTGATTGGTCCCATGGCTGTTATTTACCACGCACTTTTTTTTTTTGTAGCAATGTAAGTTACAGGACATAGCAAAAATAGATGGCGAAGAATCGAGGCTCATATGACTGAAAAGTGGACGCTCGCTTCGTTTCATTACAATGCATAATTGAAGCCGTAAAGTGGGCATCGCTTCGTCGTGGGATGGCGACGTGAAGGACCGGAATTTCATTATTAATTAGTGCGGAAAAACGCATGTGCTGAATTAGGTTCGGCGTTTTGGGCGATACTTTTTTTTGAAGGGTGTTAATGTGTTATTTTGTGAGTGATCTTGGGGGTTTTATGTACTTTGGCACAATTGTCCATTTGTTGGTAGATGTACCGAGCGTCTGTAAAAATGTCATGAGCGTGATTGTGCTTGACATGGGCTTCAACAATGTTGGTCATTAGAGTAACTTTATGGAGCGTACCCACGTAACAGTGTGTAATTTTTGAGAATAATTTACATTGATGTGCCAGGCCGGAAAATGCGTAAACAAGTGCGCCGTTACATAATTTAGCGATTTGGTTCGGGTTTTGAGGTTTCAGATTGGAAACAGGCAAAAATTGGCTATTTGCGCCGTTCTTTTTAAATAGCCAGAGTCCAATCAATATATTACAGCAATAGCCCGGGCGTGTTTTTGTGTATAAAAAGTGAAGGGCTGTATGGCACGGTGCATGTCTACCGTGAGCCCCATGGCAGTTGGGCTAATTGCAAATACATGCCAGTTGTACATTTCCCGTCTACTGCCATTTTCGCCTGAATTTGACGCAGATAATCTGCTATGAAAGTTTTCCCCGTGCATCACGTGCATTTATTGGGGCACCCCAAATTTTTTTTAGACCCCCCTTGCCATTTGCCCCTCGTGAATACTAATTTAGGAAACTTTTGTGGGTTCTTGTTAATTAGGGCGGTCGTGCGTGTGCATAATTCGGCGGGAGTTATAAGCCATAGGAGGTGTTGTACAGGGCGTCGTGGCAACGCGGGGCCTTGCATGGCAAGAGGCTGACATCAGCTCAGCCAAATTGGTTGATGAGACACAATGGACGCTGGGGACATCGGGTCTGGGATGGTGGGGGTCGGCCATTATCTGCGACGTGCCCCGAATTTAATTTCTAGAAGGGTAGGAAAAGAGGTAGCTGCGGACATGCGATAAGCAAGGGTTTATCACCATTGAGAATAGTAGGTAAATAAAATTATTTATGACTCTTGGTACAGGTTTTTTTTTTTCAGGGGGGCGGGGGGAGGGTCGTATTTTTTGGAGGGATTTTCTGGGAATTGGGGAAGAGGGAAGTTTGAAAGCTTCTCTGGAGCGATTACCGCTAACTCACTTAATTAGGCGCGGATTCTGCCAAGCGGATGGAAGTTTTCGGGGGGTTGTTTGGATGAAGGAACCGTCGTCCCTAAAAGAGGATGTGTTTATCTTTTTCACTAGGAGAAACCTGAGGGACAAAGTTGGAAAACGTTTTGGACGTGATTGGAGTTAGTTGCAAAGGGGGTGGGAAGGGGGGGGGGGCGTTAAGAAATGTTGTGGCGTAGCTAAAGGGTTTGCATACGAATGGGCTTGGTCATAACCCTACTATTTTTGGGGACGATATGCAAATTTAGATGGGGAAAAAACAGTCAGAATTTGCAGTTTCCTCTCACGTTTTTAGTCGCTAGTTGCCAGGTCGGCTTCTTCACTTTTTTTTTTTTATCTGCAAGCTCCGGCATCCTTTTTGTCACACTTTGACGCAACCAGACCCTCCCACCCGCTCATTAAGCGGCCTGAATACGATTTATTACAAAGCCCAAGCGTTAGTAAATTTCCATAATGGATGGATTCTCGGCGCGCCTTTTCTTTTTCGTCTCCAGAGCTTCTAATCGTAATTGAGCCAAGTACAGGAATAATGAACGATGTTAGTCTTTTTTTTTCCGTATCTGCTGCAGCACATTTTTTTCAGTGGATGGGTATTATAGGCGGGTAAATGAAATTTAGCGACATTTAGCGAACTGCGGATTTAATTTTTGGAGACGATTGTGAAATCGGTTGTTGCTAATATAGCGTTTGGAGGATGGATGGTTGTCTTTGGTGGCAACGGCTACTCCCAGCGAGTTTGGCGCACCCTGCGAGACCTCATTAGTCAAAAGCATAAAAATATGCTGGGGTGGTAGTGTTGTCTGGGGCGTGTAGGGGCGAGACTGATGAGCCGTACGGTGGAACAAGCCTCCCTCGCCTATTTAGCCCGCCCCTCCCTGGCCCCCGAAGAGAATAATGGGGTAGCCCGGAGAGTGCCAAACTCACCTCCCCCCCCCCCCCTTTTTACTAAGAGAAACTGCTTTGTCGCCTTTCTTTGCGATTTTTGGAAGAGGATTGGATAGTGGGGGGAGTGATGGACACCCGGAGGGGAGCTTTCTAGCTTCTTCACCAAATCATGTCCTAATGGGGATTAGAGACTCAGGTGAAGAAAAATATTTCAGAGGGGGGATACTGTAGTGTAATTAGCGTGGGGCAAGGAAAATGTGTGTGTGTGTTTTTTTTCTCTGAGGGAGTTTGAGGTAATCGGATCAAATGGGTCTGCAGTGGTAAACACCATTGTGGGGGTGGGTTGTCGGTAATCGGATGAGTAATCAAACGCAGTGCAGAGGAAAAGTAGTGCCCCGTGGGGTTTACACTGCTCTCCGTGTGCCACCTGTGCAAAAGAGATAGCCGGAGCCCAGATAGATTATCGGTTTTTTTGTGCAAGTACCACATGTTGATTCCAACTAGTATGTTCATATTCTCATCATATTCTACCCCTTGCCCCCGAGGTGGTTTAATTTTCCTTTTGTTATCTTTTTCCAAGGCGGCACTAATTGAAGCAATACATCGCTGTTATATCAATAATGTGGTACCGAAGCTGCGGAAGTCGTGCATCTTTGAGGGTCATGCTTGGCGGAGTGGACAAAAAGAGGCCTCCCATAGTCATGTTTCATGTCTAGTTTAATGGACGAACGCATTGACGCCACGAACTAACTCCGGCTTTCAATTAAGACAGGTTTTGGTTTATTTTTTTTCGACGCGTTTTGGGCCGCGCCCAGAGTAGCATTGCCCTTCAGATGAACCCGATATCACTGTTATTGCGCTGTATGTACGTCAGAATGCACCTGAAAATAATAATTAATGTCAGGGGGAGATAATGCGTTAAAGTTGGTAGTTTAGTGGCCCGATGATTAGATGCAAATTAAATGCAAATGAGGCCTTTTATAGGGCGAGAATAATTTTGTTTATTAGCCGCGGTAAAGACCCTGGCAGCGGTTGCCATGACCGGGGTCGTTATAAGCTGTTTTGCACGTTGGTGTCGTATTTTTTTTAAAAAAAATTAATGGAGGCGCTGTAATACTGTCCTCTGGGTGCGTCGTGACATTTTGAATTTTTGTGCGCAACATTGTCGTGTTGCCTAACCTTTGGCGCTTATTAGGGCTAACTACAGACGCTTAGACTTAGGAGGAATTAATTAGGCGTAATTAGTCGTGGATAGTGAAAGGAGGGGGCGGAGCAGGTTTCGGCAAGGTCGGTCCCAGCACGAGCTGCGAACAAGTGGAAGGACTTCTGGGGGTCCAAAAGGTGGAGGGG
>KZ538751.1:12568-49932 GCA_000934665.2 Catajapyx aquilonaris
GATAGGCCATTGAGTCACAGGGACCAGGCCCTGCTTTTCTTACCAGGGGCCTCCGAGTGATCAGTTATTCATGACTCGTTTGAAGGTTTAATGCGAGGGAGTCATGAATGTTTCATGATTCTCATGGAGCTTCTTGTTGGGTGGGTATGGGAAGGCGGGGGAGGGCGTCTAACCCCCGACGACCTCTCGCTTTCTTCGGGCGGGTTGGGCGCCCGGGGAAAAGCTGGGGCCAGGATTGATGCCGACACCGAAATGGGGGCGGCACTTTTCGTGGAGGTCCCTAGATACATGGTTAAGCACAAGTTTGCGGCTAGGAGCTTAGCCACATGACTTCGCCCCAGGTCCGCTATAGTTCGGGCGATAAAGCGGCAGCCTACGCCATCTGTGATGTACTTCGCCCTAAAACTAGACAGGAGCAACTATTATGAATTTTAAATATTTTTCTAGGATGTCACAGCATCTCTCAGGTTTGTAGGCCATATTTTTATGATCGCCATCGCACTTAATGTTCGAAATGTAGATGGATTGGATTTTTTTGGGGGGCTGCTCTGGATTGGCCGAGCGAGTTGGTGTTTGGAGGATTGATAGATCCGACTGCGAGGTCATAAAGGGGAAGTACAGTAGATTGGGCTATGGAGCGGAAGGAACATTAAAAGGGCTGCTCGGGTACGATGCACCAGGGAAGCAGAATCGATGCCAGCTTCTGGTAAAAAACTGGTGGAGGCGTCGTCAGATCCTCGGGAGGGAGACAGTTTGTGAAACTAGAGTCTGTCGATTCGGAGAGCATCACCAAGGCGTCATAAAGCAGCTTTACCGGACACCGTTCTCCAAAGTGATGGATCGATATTGTAAAGCGGCGGTGGGTTTCCTCGAAGGTCTCTGCTTCTTGATGGATGTGGAAGTGCAAGTTCGGAATTCGCAGCCCGCCTTTGCAATCCTCGGTCTTTTGTTTGAGGCCGATAACGGAAAGGAGGGAGAAACAGGACCCCGGAGACTGGCAAAAGGATGCCAGCTTCTGCTACACGGGGACTCCTTCTCTGATGTGGTTCAAGAAGAACGTGACCGGTCCGGGAAGATTACGTTGAAATCGGGCCATAAATTCGCCCAATCCCACCTCGGCGCCGCCTAGACCATAAAGTCAAACTTCATACGGCCATTTTCAGGCTCCTTTTTTTTCGGGGGAAAAGCTGAAGACGTAGGCCAACCTGCTGGTAAGTTAACCCGAGTTACTTACAAGGGAACGTCCAATGTCGGTCGCCTCAGATTTGGTTGAAACTCGCTTGAGGGGTCACTCATGTGCGATAGACACTGTGGTGAAAGTTCTAGATGACACTGTCCAGCCGTTTCCGAGATATGAGCGACAGAAACATCCTAATTTTGTCCGCGCGCCGTGCTGGGCCTGCTTCCCGCCCGACGCCTGTATACGCGCCGGTACGCACAGCCATATCTCGGAAACGGCTGGACAGTGTCATCTAGAACTTTCACCACAGTGTCTATCGCACATGAGTGACCCCTCAAGCGAGTTTCAACCAAATCGGAGGCGACCGACCTTGGTCGTTCCCTTGTTAGTAAAGTTCATAATTCGCCAGAAGGAAATGGGATGTTGCCCGACTTCCTACAACATTTATCGATATTCTTGGGTGGCGTCGATTTTTGGCTGGTGGCTATTATGCAAGTCCGGCGGCATTTATAGTCGGGTCTAATCACGGAAGATGCCCTTTGCTGGGTCCAAGGAAGTATAAACAGGGGTGGTTTATGACCATAATTAATCGGGGGGTACTTCGGCAACTTTATGGCGGTTTCATATTTGTCGGGGGGTCGCTTATCGCGATGGTCAAGTGGAAGCGATAAGCTCCGGATACACCTCGTCGTAAAGGCGGCGACAAGAGGGCGGCGAAGTGAAAAAATACGTCTTTAGTGTGCGGTAGCGACGCCTTCGGACCATGAGACAAATGAGTTGGCAACCGCATATGGTCTTTTTTGTCTTCTCCCAGGATGTCCGGTCCGATATGGACATTCCTACTGGTATAATTAGTCGGACCTCTGGCGAGATGAAATTCGGGGGTCGGCACGTGCTGGAATTGCTGGAGAAACCAGGAATTTCCGATACGAGTCGGGCTAGAAAAGGGTCGACCGGGGCTCTTTGTCAACCGAGCGCCTTGTCCGTTTTCAAAAGACGGGTTGGGCTGGCACCTTGCCGGGGAGATGGCTCTTCAAAGAGACCACAAGAGCAATCCGGATATCGGTCAGATTTGGGAAGCCCGTTTGATTTCGCACGTGAGAGGCCAATATGGGGGTCTGGTAGAATTTTGGTATGCTTTGTGACATTTTTGCAACATGAGTACATACACCTGCATGAATGGCATCGACTTTACTGACGTGTTTGCGTATATTATAACAGCCCCCCCATTCATTCTCGACATGTATTGCTGACAACAGCCGGCGGCAGAATATTATCGCACATTGCACATGTTGCTCCACTACACACCTGCTTCAAACGCTGTAATAACCACACGTTGCCAGATTGATTTTAGTCTACAGAAGCGCATACTGCTTTCAACAAAAGGAAAGTCTGTTCGGAAGACAGTGCAAGCCATTAGCGGGTAGGAAAACGAGAGGCACATTTACAAGGCGACTGCATGCGAAAGGCCTATTCTAAAGTTTCCTGCCATTGTGGGATTGAATGGAGGTATTTTCCCTCCACGCCGCGGAAAAGCCTGGCTGCCACAAACAAAACTTTTCGACAATTGAGGGACGAAAAGCCGCGAGCTGTTACATCGGCACGGTTGAACAAATACCGAAGCGCGTGCTTTTGCGGCCAACCCAAGTGTTACAAAGCTATTCGGCCACGTTATAATCTTAATAACCGAAGAGTTGATTAGTGTTCGGCCAGTGAGTGATGGTGCAGATGGTGCCGGACAGAGCGAATTTCTTCTGCTGGAACGTGATGGTGCATTGCGGGCGTCTTGAGAGGGGAATATGTCGATCATATTTTAACGGTGGTTCCTCCAATAGCTTTACCCTGTACTGAATCCCAAATGACAGTTTAATTTTGCATTTGAGATGGCTGGGGGAAGCCGGAGAGCTCTTTGTGTGGTACTTGATGGCGGTCATTGGGAGGTTGCTAGGGGTGAAAATTTTTTCAGGAGGGTTTTCTTCGTCGAATATTGCTCATTAGCATAATTTGGTATTAATAGTTGCTAGTGGGCGGTTGGGTGTTAAAGGACGTGCTGGGGCGGTTGAATAACGGGGTGATGACGATGGAGGAAGTTTATATACAGTAATCAGTATGCATGAATCATATAAAATTGCGCGAAATGCTTTATAAGGGAACTGGACCCCCTGGCTAAGGGAAATTCTCAAAATTGCTGTGGTTGGCTCACCACATGGAGCCTGGTGAGTAGTTTATGATGTCATATCCATTATGTGGTTGGCAAGACTGCAGAGAGGGATGATGTAGTGCATCCGGGGCTCAGAAGTAAACAACAACAATGACCTTTGACCCCGCGTCTCATTCCAGAGGCTGAGGAAAAGAATGGTGGGGGGGCTTCCACATTAAGACTGGCACCTATTAGTCTGTTGCCGTAGTAACCGACTATTGATTGGGCATGCAATCGGCTTGCCTGTCACGGAGGCGACGGGGAGGGGCCCACCAGCAGAAGGGCTGATGCGTGGGTGGGGTCGGCGGAGGGGCAAATACCCACAAGAAGTACGCCGGAGACGGGCTGGGATTGTAGGGCACGCCACATTCATCGGCGGTTTTTTCCCGCCGGCGAATCGCTCAAGGGAAGACACACGGTACCCGAACGATTTTTTGGAGGGGGCTAAATGCGGAACCTGTTGATGACTAACCCGGATAAGTCGGGTAGACTCGAAAATAATTATTGGGCATTACGTCAGAGTTAATCAACTTTTATTCGCGAAATTTTTGCAGAGCCGCGAATACGCTGTTTGTTTGCTATGTTGCACTCGGCTGTGGCCGCAAGCTCATCATGGCGTGATTAACATGTCCATTAAATGACGCGACGTTGGTTTTGGGGGGTGTGGGAGGCTGAATATGACCTGGGTTGAGGCTAGAAGGATTATGGACCTGTGGGAAGACTCGGGTTGAGGCTATGGATAAATCTAGGGTTGTCATGGCAACCTGTTGCTTGAACCGGGCGGGTGGAGTCGGACCGGATTGTTTGAAAGAGGCGCAGATTAGGCCCAATTTTCATTCAGAATTTCCAGCGGAAGAGATTAAACGGTGGAGGGGGGCGTTTTTGCGTTGGGTGATGCATTTTCCGCGTCGTTTCTCCCAATGCGACCCACCCTCGCGCCCTCTGCTCAGTAAGAAGGCATTGATCCGCTTAAAGGGCTCTCTCGGTTTTATCGTCGCGAAGACGGTAAAACGCAGCTGGGAGGTCTTACAAGGTTGGTCCTTCCATTCATATCGATTCACTATTCGATGGGCGCCGACTGGATGACCGGCTCTAAAGTGACGTTTCGGGACTGGGTCCAAAAAGAAGAAGAAAAAAAAAATGGTGCTGGGTCCGGATTTTATAAACGGCATTAACATGTAGTGGCTGGCCAACCGGGGGGGGAGTAGGATTACCGGACCGAAACGTCTAGTCATGAATGAAGGGGTAATCAATATGAATCATGGCGATTGAATTTGTAATTTGGTTAGGAAAGCCCAGATTGAGTGGGAGGCTATGCGGTTCTGTGCGGGGGTTTGGTTGAGGCTATATTTTTATTTGGTTGAAAACTTATGGGAGAATCATGAAGTGTGCGACATAATGGGGTCTTTCTAGTTTCTGGGGCGTCGTTGAGCGTCGGTGGCGTCTGCAGCCTAAGGGGGCTTATGCGCCGCCTGCGCCGAAGCGAGAAAGCGAGCTCAGGTGTAATTACATAATTGCACAATAAATTTCGGCACCCCGGCAGTTTCGATTCGGCAATCCGGGGCAGAGAGAGAGAGGGAAAAGGGGAAGAAGAGAGCCGCAATGCGGGGAGGGACTATACTAAAGGGGGAGAATTAGTTTGAAATTGGCGCTGATTTTCGATTGGTCATGCCTGGTCAACTAGTTCGGTATTCACCCGTCTGATGCCAGCGGCGTCCAGGGAATAGTGCCATCTTTTGACAGCGTCCGGGTCGATATTGCAATCTGGTTAAAATTTTAATTGGTTTGGCACACGCTCAGTTCCACGTCCGAGTTTGGAGTAGAATGGAGCGTATGTGGAACTATGACGGTGTCGGATTGGAAACCGTTATGGAATGGGGGAGGTGTCTTGGAGAGAGCGTACAAAAGGGAGCTGGTGCGCCCATGGCGCCTGGTGTCAAGTGGGATGGCGGCAAAGCACCCGAACGTGACATGGCCCGGAAACGAGAGGTCTCAGGAGAGAGAAAACTGGTTCCCCTCTCCCAGTAAAGTTCTGCAGGAAATCGAAGGCGCACCAGACTGCAACCACCATTCAAGCCTGCTGCACGGGGTATTAGTTTACAATCAGGTTGGGAGGCCTATCAAAAGGGGAAAAGTTTAGGAAATATGGAAACGCAGAAATTCCCCTACTTCCTGGATGGTGGTAGGGCCATGGGGGGGAAGTATGAATCAATTTTGGTGGAGTAATCGTCACGGTGCGTCGTGCTCGGATGACCCGGGTCGACACCCATTTGCATAACGAGTCGGTGCCCTCACCTTCTCACCTGATGCCTGAGCCAGAAAAATTTAACGAGCTTTTTTGGGGGCGTTCAGGTGGGCCATCTTCCCTTTCCGCTCCGGAGACTAAGTGGGCACTAGTCTCCAGTCCTGGTGATCCGAATCAATGGAGAGCCCCCATAAGAAAGTTCCTTTATGGCTGCTTCGTGTTCTGCAGCAGCTGCGACGGAGTTTTTGGGGAGAGAAAAAGGTGTCTCGGAATCTGTCGTAGATCCTCGCTTGGGACATACTCAAATGTCATCATTTCTTTCGGGGAAGTGACGGGTCTATATATGAGCCGGGTCGCGGGCACCCGGTACAAACAGCTTAATTATTTCCAGTTTTCCGGGTTTATAGGAATATCGGATGGCACTCTGGTAGTATGCCGTCCTAATAAGGGAATGACCAAGGGTGGTCACCTCCGATTTGGCTGAAATTTTCATGCTGGGTCAATAATGTGCCATAAACACAGCGGTGAAAGTCCTAAATGGCGATGTTCAGCCGTTTCCGAGATATGAGTGACAATGCATCCGAATTTTGCCGCGAGCACTTGCCCCTTTCCCGCCCGACCCCTGTACGCGGGCCAAAATTCGGATGCTTCTGTTGCTCATATCTCGGAAACGGATGAACATTGCCATTTAGGACTTTCACCACTGTGTTTATGGCACATTATTGACCCATCATGCAAATTTTAGACAAATCGGAGTCGACCACCCTGGATCATTTTCTTGTAAGTAGAAACACCCTAACTCCAAAACTAGTAAGGGTGAAGATCGCGTGCATGCTCTGTACTAATCCCCTCTGACTCAGTAGGGGATTAGTGCAGGACATGCATGCGACTGTCACCCTTACTAGTTTTGGAGTTTCTTTTTGGGACGGCAGCGCAAGAATTTTGGGCACGTGGTTTGTCTTTTGAATGCGGAGTTTATAGCGGACGGTAGTGGAAAGCAATTCGTGTCGTGCCATTATTTGCTTTATGAGCTGTGGTTTTTGTGGGTGGTGTTACGGCATGGTTTTTGCAGAAAAATGGATCATTAATGTGAGTGCTGGAAATTGTGAAAGAACTTGCGACAAGATTATGTGCGGGTGGTTAAAAAATTGTGTGGAAACTGTTTTGATAGGCTGGTAAAAATGATGCAACAAATTGCAGTTGCCCCTTTTGAAAGCGATGGGCCGTTAAATGTTCGTGGCAGCGTGATAGGGTTTTTGTGTGGTACAATCAGGTAGTGTGAAGTACTTGAAGTAGTGTAGATTTCCACATATAGGACTAAATGGTACTTCTGGGCTGAATCAATATTTTATAGTACAATTTTTTTCGTCCACCGCCATGTTTCGTAGGCCATGGTTAAGTAAGCAAGTAGCGCACACTCAGGGAATTGGGTCCCGTGACAGGCGAAGGGATAGTTAGGGTACGGAGGCAGGACTGAGAGGATTGGATGGCCCTAGGAGAGGCCGAGACGCACCCCCGAGGAGCTCTTCTTCTCTTCCACGGCGCTACCAGGGCGCTCCCAGTGCACTCACAATTCAGGGGTTCCGCCGCCTGTAACAGAAGGTATTGTGCGCTCTGTGTAATTGACCAATAGGAAACTCCCGCAATAAAACCGGGGATGGATGGCTCCCCTGGTACCGCCGGAGACGGAGGCATTAAATTTACATGATTGGTGCGCGCATTAACCCGCGTTTAGCCGCGATCTTCAGTGCTAGCATCAATATTGTCGCATGTCTTGGGCGAAGCGCCTGCGTCGGTCGTGACGTGGACGTGACACGCACGTGACTCAAAGTCGAATGGAAATTTAGTTATGAGCGCAAATTGCAAAGCGGCCCTCGTTTTAGGGAGCATCAAAGGGTTGTATCATCGAGATTGCCATAAGAAGATTAGAGGAGATTAGGAGACTGCTGCCTGAGTTATCCTCCGTAGCAATTAGCCGCATCACTGAAGGCAACTGCCGATATTTTTTTTTTAACGCTGTTTTCTTCATTTTCTACCCACTTTCGTAGGGCCGGTGTAATCGAGAGAAGCCACCATGCAAGTACTTCCATCCTCCGCAACACTTAAAGGACCAGCTGCTGATCAACGGCCGCAACCACCTCGCCTTGAAGAACGCCCTCATGCAACAGATGGGCCTGACCCCGGGCCAGCCCCTAGTTCCCGGACAGGTGCCCACTGTGGTGAGTTCGCACCTTTCTGGAGCACTTTTTGACACATTTTGCACACACACATCATGCTGATCAATGTCTGGGGGCACCACAATTGACGTCACACCTTGCACACTTTTATATATATATAAAAAAATATTTTGCAGTGCATGCACAATGGGGACAAAGACAGTGGGGAAAGAGGGACAACAGACCCATAAAGTGTCTGGTGGAACGATCCAGGAAAAGTGTGGTAAAACAAGCATTTTACAGTTCGAGAGCTATTCATAGTCGCAGGTAATAATGGTAAGGGGGTGGGGATGAAAGGCGGTCCGGCGAGCTACTTTCGGGAGGCTGTCGAGCTGCCGACAGGAATGCACCCTTGGACACCCTTCGAAATTGCTGGGTGTGCAACAAGGTCGTAGGGACGTTAAAGAAACAGCAATAGGCCCGACCAATTAACGATGTAGTGGAAAAAGAATTAATGGTGCCGAGGGAAATCGTAGGAGGAACTCGTTTCGGGGATTGCGGCTCCCGTCAAGGTCTATTTTTGAGTAGAAAACCAGCTGCGCGAGGTAACTGAACTGACTTAACTGCTCAGACAGCTTTGAAGGTGAAAGCAGGTCTTTATGGGGGTGATAATTGGGCTTTCATATGTTGGTTGCCTGGCACAATTTTTTGGACAGGTCAGAAGACAGCTTCATGATAGGTGCATTATCCGGTGTGTTGAAGTAAAGCAAGGGTAACGTGGCCACATAAACAGTCATTGATCAGCGGTGCGCTCATACACAAAATGCTGCTTATGAAAAGGTGCATACAGGGTGGGACGTAGTTCCCTGCATTATGGTGAGCCGGAGAGTGATTACAATAATAGGGCCATAATGCAGGAGATTGTGAATCACCCGGTGCTGCTTGAGTGTTTTTGTGTATTATTGGGGTGGTTCTCACATTGCAAGTTTTGTCATGTGTAGATAGATACAGAATGCAGGGGTTGCAACCTTTTGATAATCATCGGATCTATATATAGTAATTGCAAGCTTTTTTTCCGTATTGTTGTCAGATTGCATGGGGTGGAGTTTGGCTTGTGCATGTTGGGCTTGTGCTGGTTTATTGTCTTTGTATTTTCCAGTATATGCACAGACTTATGTAGTTTTGGACAGACATATAGCTCACTATGAACTTGGTGGGACAGTTTCCTGTAGTAAGATTAAATCCCTCCCCCTTTCACCCGCGGCACATCTTATGATTTGATTTTGATTAAGTTGCAAGAGCAGGCCGTAATTTTTCCACATGACAAAATATTCGCGATCCTATTAGTTTGTGAAACAAAATTTTTTTTTTGCTACAGCCAGTCTCTCAACCACGTGGGAGTCTACCTCACGAGTTAATTCACTGGCGCATGTGGGATCCTCTGGTAGCGTACACGTCTTGTTTTAAACCTGTAACAGTCAACTTTATGCTTTGTTTTCTTTTTTCCTTTGTTTTTGGAGGTCTCTGGGAAGCTGCCGTACCTTACTCACCTGCCGCTTGGCCAGCCTGTAGGCCTAATGGTAATGGTTCTGCTTATGTACTTAACATTCTGTTCCACACCTTGTTCCACCCACCTCTTACAGATTTTTAGTGTTAATGTTCATGTGTACAAAATTTTGTTGATTCCTTTTTGTGTATTGCTGTATGTGAGTGTTGTTAATAACCTCATATAATCAGTAGTTAGTGTGGTGCCTTGCTAATAGAAGGGATGGGATAATTTGGCAGTAACACACAAACTCTCATTACTTCACAGTAATACTTTGCTTGGGTGTCATGTTGGTTTCACAAAAAAGAGGTTATAAAAACAGTCGAGTCAAATGTCATAATTCACCACAGAAGTGGTCTGTAAGTGTCATCCGCTTATTTGATGGATCCAAAGCGTTAATGGATTGTTGGATTTTATAGTGGTACTTAATTTGTGCCTCCAGCACTGGGGTCATGCACATGTTTTAACTATTTCCCCCCCTTCTGCTTGAATGGAAAAGCAGACTTTAAAGTTGCATAGGATGCTATTCTGTCCTCATGTGGGCTCCACATTGGCATTGCTACTGACAGTCCATTAGTACCTTATATGAGATCCCATGTATGCCAAGGTATAATTCAAAAAGAGAACAAAACCGGGGAATTCCCGACTAATTAGTTTCTCCCTGGTGTTGCCTCCATGACCCAGCAGGCCACCAGTCCCTACCTGACAGGTGTACCGCAGGTCGGTAGCACTTTCAGCCCCTACTTCAGCCCAAGTCCCCTGGTGCCCCTGGTGCCCCCTGAGGCCGCTGTGGCCTCCCCATTGGGTGTGGTTCCTCAGTCTGTGGTCACGCCACAGAAAGTGCCCCGATCAGACCGCCTTGAGGTATGTCTAGATTAGTTCTATTTTTTCCATTAACTGTAACAAGTCAGCTTCTTATGGGTAGTTTTGTGTGTGGTGAATGCCCTAGTGTCTTTTTGGTCGACAACCGCATAGGGTTAGGCTCGTAGTTTGTAGTGGTTTATTGGTTTTGGCCATGAGTGTTGAGTGGCTGTGTGAAGGAATTGGTCTGGCCTCTGACGTCGTTTGAGGACATGACTGGGCCAGTGTGTCCAACTAAACAAGTTTGTTTCAGAGCTTACAGGTCCAGATTACTAGACATTAAGGACACCGGGGTGACATAACTTGTTTATTTGGTTTACAGGAGACAGAGGGTGGCAGTACACAACATACACATCTTTCGTTCAACACACTTCTTGCCAGAAATGTTGACAGTCAGATGAAAGGGTTTTATTTCATGTGGATGGTTGAGGATTATCATTTCACCATGATTTGGTTTCCCCTGCACCCGAGATACAAGGAAACAAGTTGCTGTTGATTTCACACGTTTTGCAGGATGAGAAGTTTCCCTTGAAATTTAAGAGGGGGAGTTTCACTTCGTTGGACATCAAGATGCTGGCATATCACAAATAATGAAGATCAGTCCAGTTACGGAAGAATTCAGCTAGCAGTAGAAGACATAATGGATTGAACTGATTGGTGGTTTACTTTGCACGTGACTTGTCAAAATTTTGTACTGTTATGGAAAATATCACGTGCACTTGGAAAAATTATGCTCAAAATTATGTAAAATTCACCCTCAAGGTCAAGAGGGGCATGCGTTTATATCTGTGTAATGCTGACAGTATTCAGCAATATGAAACACCCTAAAAAAAAGTGATGGGCTGGTGGTATGCCTGCTTTGAATATTGGCTGTAATAATGTGATTAGGAAGTCTCTACTTTATGACATTGGCTTGGCCCAAAAATTCAGTCATTAAATGCCACGACCAAAGTGATCATGTAGCTTTGCGTTTTGTGCAGGGTTGTGCTGTATTTTATTAATGATCTTCCTGAGGAATGCAAGTGTGCCATCAAAAATTGCAGAGACAAAAGTGGCTTTTTGAGGTGCAGGAAATAGGTGCATTGGCACGAGAATGGCACAGAGCAGGCATTATCAGATGACCATTCGGCATGGCAAGATGCTGTCAACAAGAAGCGGAAGACGCCATAAAGCAGAATCAGCGGCAGTTCTTGGGCTCGAGTAGCTTTCTTGTAGCTGCGCTGAACTTTCACACCTTTTCTTCTCTGTTCTTCGTACCTCTCTATATAATTTGATTCTTTACCTGTACCGCTCTACCTCTTTTCTCTCTCTATCTATATTTCTCTCTTTCTCCCATTCATTTTCAGGCTCCCGTGAGCCAGACTCATATTCTGTATCTTTTGCTTGCCTTTTTGTGGCCCTTCCCACTATTCTGTACTTACTTGGCTCTCTCTCTCACGCAGCTGTTCTTCCCACATCATATAGGCTACCACCAAACAAGGCATGCAGGATGTCATCAAGGTTGACGCTTTGGGCATTGTCCTTCTGCTTTTTGGATCTGCACCAGTATTTTACCCTCATGCATACCAGCATTTTCGAGTGCCTTATTTCCTTCAGCAACAGTGATTCCCCCCACCCCCCACCCCGTACTGCTACTTATAACCACTCGAGGCTCCGTCACAGGCACTGCACACCAAGGGGAAATCTGTGATGGAACTCTCTGGGCATTGGAGATCCACTCCTGACACGCTCACAGTTTGCCTGCTCTTTGATGTTGGGAAAGGGGAATCGGTATTATGCCTCAAGTACCCAAGGCGTGTGCATCTTGTTTATACCATGAGTAATAGCTTAACTGTGCCGTTAATATGAACTTTTGTTGAGGTAGTAATATCGCAAGATTAAATGGAAGTAATGAACTGGAAGAGCCTTAGGTTGATAGCACCTAGGAGAGTGCAATGGCTTCACCAAAGAGCATTGCTGTAGGTACTTAATGCTTCAGGAAAAAAACTGGCCTGGCAAGTAGAATCTTGTTGGGAATGTCATTGTACTTATTTGGGTACCACTGACCAGATGATCCTCAGGCTATTTGACTGTATATTTTAATGTGTAGGTCGGTCTTTGATTCATCTTGAAGTCTAATATAATTTTAGGGTTATTTTTTTAAAAAAAGTGTGTCATTACTGTGTTTTCCACTAACCAGTTGCTGTGAAAAGTTCTTTAAAATGCTAGGCATAACCAAATAATAACAATGTGATTTTTGCCCAATTTTGTGGGAATGTAATATTTCTAGAGGGGTAATAATATTTCCCAACACAAATGCACTTGGAGTTGCTTTATCACATCAGATTACGTACATGGACAGGAGTTGCATACCAGATTTGTGCCCTGCTTGAGTGGCAGTATGGTTGTACCTGCCTGCGTGCGATACACCTCCCCCCTGCCCCTGCCCCCCCAGTGGTAGTATCCTCCCCCACCTGCTATTTCTGCTGTATGGTCTGCTGGCTTGGACAAGTAACCCCCTGCATTACAATACCTCAAGCTGGAATGCCTTTCACTATACCCATGTCTTCCATGATCCCTTCCTAGGGTATGAGCACTTCAGATGAAAAAATTTGCAGAACTTGACAATAACTTTTTGTTTAATTAGAAAATGAGCATGTTCTTGTTCCATGCTCTGAAATTGCCATGGTAAGCAATGTGATGTATTCTCAACCGTATGCATTGCTCAGAAATCTTGGTTAATTTTGTGTGCTCCTCAGAATCAGCAGATCCAACAGATAGAGTTGTACCTTGAGAATATGACATTCAGCAAGTGGGGTTTTTCCGATATCTGAAACATTCCATGTGAGGATTAGTTGAATAGTGTTCCAAGTTGGTCCATGCTGACACTGAGTGATGCTTTGTAGAGTTCAGGAGTGCTGATCCCTGAGTCGATCCCACCAGACTCTGAACCCTTGATTGTAAGAGGGCCACCACCAGCAACCTCCTGGCCAGGAGCCCATCTTAGCCTGCTGCCCCCCCAAAGCCCCCCAGCCCCCCGCCCCCCTCTTAGGCCCCAAATCCCCAAACCTATGGGCATCCCAGTGCTGTAGCTGTAGCTTGGCTTCATTCCTCTCTGCTGTAGGTCTGCCGCGAGTATCAGCGAGGAGCGTGCAAACGTGCGGAGAGCGAGTGCCGCTTTGCCCACCCCCCTGACTCCGTGACGGCCAACGAAGACGGCACTGTCACGGTCTGCATGGACGCTGTGAAGGGGCGCTGCAACCGCGACCCTTGCCGCTACTTTCACCCCCCTCTCCACCTCCAAGCCCAGCTCAAGGCCGCACAGTCACGGGCCGCCGCTCCCCAAGTGGTAGGCATTTCACGGTGCAATTCATGCTGTCTGCTTGTAGCAAGGTCTTGGGGTTCCTAATCTCTCATCTCTCTATCTTGTTTTTTGATTTCCCACCTTTTCTTTATTGGGTTTGTTTTCCTTATGATTTTTCTTAATCTCCACCTCCTTCCTCACCTCTTGATCACCTCCTGGGTTGTTCACTTTTCATGGGTTTGGACTAGTAGGATGGCTAGTAGCTGTAGACTCTTAGGCCCTGTTAGACTTTGTTTCTCTTGGGTTTCACAGTGGCTCTTCCTGTTCCTTGCTCCTCCTCTTTCTGCTTACTCATCTGCTTCAACTCTAGCACTCTTTAAGTCTCACTAGGCAACAAAACTGTACGTTTTGCCTCCTGTGAAACGTCCATTCCATCTCCTGACAAACCTCCCACCTTCTGACCAACCACCTTTTTTTGGCACTTCTCTGGAGCCATGGCATTGCTGCAGCCTTCAAAGGCCGCAGGACTAACAACTGTTTTTCAGCTAACCAAATTGCAAATGCTTTTTTACTACATTTTGATTCCTACACTCATCATGTGCATTTGTCAAGTGTCAAAACAGCATGGTGAACTGACACACCAGTGTGTTGACATATTGGCTCCAAAAATGATTCTCGCTGCAGTTGAGACTTGTGCCTGCTTGGGCGCCCAGAGTAGCATTTTATAAAAATGTATCCTTTCTGTCACAACTGGCAGCAGCAATCTGGTAGAAAATTTGAAAATCAGTACATCATGCTCAGCAGCTGCTGTAACATGCAATTGTTCTCGGGAACCAGGCAGGGATCTGCTCCAAGAGTTGCCATATGCTACATCCCCCTCCACCACCCTTTTGCCGACACCCAGCAACCTCTTCCCAGCATCCATCACCACCTTTTGCTGCCTTCTAGCTTGGCACTGACAAGCCTGAGCGCAGCTCAGTGTCCAACCATCATGCGGCCCAAATCGGCATTGCGACTTCACTGCCCCAGCTCTTCCTGCTAGCCAGCGCCACATGCTTTGCTCACTATACTCTTTCGGTACAAGGGCTCTTGTTTGAACAATGTAATCGATTCCTAACAGCGTTGCAGACGAGGCTGTTGTTTAAGAGAGTGCTCAATTATGCCATGTATGAATTTTTCTCTTCCTGGATCTGAGTGCTGAAAGTGACACCAATAATGCGATACCTAGTTCAAAGAAAATATTTGTTCATTCTGTCTGGTGGATAATTGTGTCACGTGTCTGCAACAAGTCAGCTGAAATTACATTGTGACTGCATGAGTGTCTTGACAGTAGTCTTGTCCCTTCCTGCGTCCATTGTGCCCCGGACTGCAATTGGCATTTATCCCCCTGCCCCCCTTTTCATTGGCATTTGGGAACCCTGGGTTGTAGTACACCACACTGCACAGACGTCGTAGCACTGTTGCTGTTGCCCACGAAGCAGACCGTGGCCACAAACCAAAAGTGCGGCTTCCCTCTCCCATAACCTAATGCCCCCAACACCATGCGTCGCCGTTGCTTAAACTCTCTTCCCAAACAAAACCAAATGGCGTGAGAAAGGTATACAACAAAAAACATGGACAGCAGTGAAGAATGCAAAATTGACTCAAGAGTGAACAGAGAAAAGCCAATGTGCGATCAGGGGAAGCCACTCTAATTTTGCCATTAATGGATTTGTCGAGTGAGGAGGTAATATGTAGACAATGTTAATGACCCTAAACACTGAGTAGGTTAGACTTTGTTAAGAAAAATTATAGTCCAATTTTAAAGAAGAGATCAGAACTTTAAATGCTTTTATTAATGGATGCAAAGTATGGAAGGTAGGTTCATTGATGGCAGTTTTTTCAGAATATGATACGATCACCTAGGTCGGAAGAGCAGTTGTGGAGATGTTATGACTCCCTCTTTTTCTTTCAGGGTAAGTAGTGGAGGCACAGGGGATGCAGTGTAACGTATCTTACAATCATGTACAACTTATGGTCCTCTTGACTTAACTTGTTTTTGTAGATTTCTCTCAATGTGTTTTGGACTTATGAAACTGTGTGTGCACGAACCAAACCTCATAACAACTGGAGGTGCATGGTTGCTTGTAGCATTAATCTTCGATTGGGTACTGTAAATCTGGAAAGTAATGTTCTGTATCATTATGAATGACAGGAGCGTTTGAAACATACTACAGTCATTCAGTCCCAGGTGGTATTGTAGTAGATATACTGTGAATCCACAGTTTTTCTCATCTGTAATACTTCTTGTGTGATTGCATGAAACTGGTAGAAATTTTGAGCACCAGTACAATTTTTGGGACAAATTGTGTGCCCTGTGATTGATGTCTGGTGACTTCAAGTTCCCTTTTTAATGTCAAATGTTGATATTTCATACATCTTATGCATGATGTAAATTGAAAATTAACTACTATGACATGTTTCAATAATGTATAAATATATTATTTCTGTAATATCAAGCGTGAAGTTACATTGATGTTCTTTACTGACTTGATGAGGTATGAGTCACTTGGATAGTACTAATGTGAAGTATGATAATGTGTGCAACTCAAAAAAGTCTAATTGTGGGTGCTGTTGTAAACGAGGCTCTTGGGAGGCGTTTTGATAAGGTGAATAGCCAAATACACACAACCATTCTGAATTAGTGATAGGTCCAAATTCTGTCTGCTTATAATCATACATAGAGTTGTGTGATCAAAGCTGTTGTGCGTGTTTTGAATAAAACGCTAATGGCCTACATTACCATTATAAAGAGAGGCGTCAGGGGCGAGCTGACTGTAACCTGGGGACTGATACATAATAATAATAGTCGTGTGTGGATATTTTGGATGATGCAAGGTTTCATGAAGAAGAGTGTTGTTAATCAATGGTAATGCCAAAATGGAAGTGAATGTGGGTATTCAATTCTAATTGCACTCTTTCAGGCCTTACCTCGTATGGCTATGATAATGGCATGTTCCGTCTTAACACTAATCTCGATTGCTTTCTTTGCTTTCCAGTGCATCTGCCCAATTCAGAAGAGAATGGGAATGTTTATTAACAAGATTTTCCCCTGTGCCTCTGCACTTAGGTAGGATGCAAGTGGCATATGTATTTCCCAATGCAGTAATGATGACTTTTCAGTACTTCAAGCACAGTAATATTGTCCTTCATATTCTTGCTGAACTGTTCCTTTCATGTCAGTCCTATTTCACATATCTTTTCTCTTAACTCTCTTTACAACTGAATCTCAGAGGCAACGAGTTGAAACATTGCGTAGGGATCAATGGCAATAATTTACCTGTAAAGTTTAGACCTTTTTTTTGGGGGTCCTTCATGAATACAACTTCCAATTTTTGTATGTGTGATACAGTCACTTCAGACAGCTATATGATATTTACTTTTGCAACCGCTTTAATTTTTTTTAAATGTGATGTCAGTGCCGGATTGGTGGTGTCCCCCATTACCTTGCTTTTCAGGTATCATGCATGCTGTGCTACAATGACTTGAGTAATGTAGGTTTGTGGATCACAGTTCTGTTACTTTGAGCAAGTGGCCTTTCTCTTAGATATCACATGCACCACTTCATAGCTGGATAAAGTCATGCGCGCATTCTTGTGACAGTCAAAGCCCCCAGTGTTGCTTTTCTTCAGTATCTGTTTGCCGATTGATGAAATGCTTCTGCTTCGAGAGCAGACTGAAAGTTGCTAGGCTCAGCAGTAGTGGATCTCAGCTCCTTGATTTGGATGTGCCTTTTAAAATTGGTTAGAAATGAAGTGTGAACCGCCATGTATATCTCGGTGTGCTAGATCCACCACTGACAGCTGCTCTTTTTTTTTTTTTACGTCCCCCTCGACCCTCCCGCACCAATCACCACTGCTACAGTTAGAACTGCAAGGCCTGTCTCAGCGTAACAGCCAGAGCTGCATGATCCACATGTTCTTCCTCATTCTGTGATCACACTAGATTTCATTCAGTCGTTGCTCCGTTTGTGCCATCCAAAGCAGTTTACTGGTGTTGTGGTTATTGTTACTGTGGTAACCAGTGCTTTTTGTGAGGATAGGTCCCATCAGAGGCCACAATGTTTTTTCTTTTTTTAATTACAACCTCTTTTTTTTCGTCTCTTCCGGATTAATTATTGCCTTTTGATTATTTTTCTGATTTGTTGTGCTCATTTTCTTCCCACTCGGGCCTCCCTGATGCTTGGCTGCTTGCGTGCCTGCTACTAATAGCCCGTTTCCGTCGCAACCGTTGCCGGCGTGGAAGTGGGGAAGAAACGCGGCCGTGACCCTAGCGATGACATACTACTGGTACCATAATGCTTTGCATGTCACTCCTTTTTGTTTTTTTTGTTTTTTTTATATACAAAAAGTAGGAGTAGAGGTGTAGTGTAATGCAGGGTCACATGACATCACCTATGGATTGCAACTTTTGTTTTTTCATTTTTTAAATTTTCCAATTGGCCTTTGCAGAACTTGTTCTGAGTTGTTCAGTACTTGCCACTAGTCAACTCTGTGTCACTCACCAACTTGTGAACTACGGGCAGGCTGACATTTAAAATACAAGTATAAACTCTAAGACTCAATTATCCTGCCATCCTACGGACGACAGTACTGATGAGTACTGAATGCCTGTCTCAACAATCAGCCTTCATGATATACTGACGATTGGGAGTCACAGTTTGGTAGCCTCTTGCAGAGATTTGGTTTTTAAAATGTGATTTAATTTGGTGACAGTCTCGTATATCCAAAATTGGGGACATCTTGGGGACCTATTTTATTGCTTATTGTGATTTTATTTTTGATTATTTGTATGGAAAAGCATGGCTACCAGCATTGCCCATGATTACTCATATGACTACCGGCATATGCAGTAGATATAAAATTATATGCTTATGACATGTACATGCAAACGTTAGGCACTTTCAGATAGTGCAATTCCTAGACCAGATTTGTTAAAAGCTGTGTGCACCATGGATAGGTAAATATATTTGGTGAGTGATTCAGTATGAAAGCATGCCTGGAAACATTTGTCGGATCTCCCGAGTTAGTGCTGCCATTTTATTACCTCACTTATTTCACATAATGTAGGGAAAAATCCATTGCATCTTTAGAGATGACGTTCATGTCATGTGATCTTACCCCCTTTACATGATATTATTTATTGCACAAGCATTCTTTTTGAGTGAAGCTTAGTGAGTGTCACTGAACCAAAAAAAAAAGGCATTTGTTTATTTACTTTATATTTAAGCTTAACCAAAGTAGCAATGCTGTTTCCTTGAAGGATGTTGGTAGTGGTACTAGCCGCATGCAAGTCAATCCAGTTTTTGCGGTGAGATTCTCAGCTTCACCACCATTACACCTGCTGCTGTGCATTTGACACAAAGTACTGTATCTCGTAGATATTTGGGTGCTTCTGATTCTCAGTCTATGGTTAGGGGTCACAGTGTTTCTCTCTTTCTTTGCATGATAGGCCAGCTTCCAAATTGCCACGTACGGGAAATACAGAAAAATAATAATTGCACATAGCGGCTGCCATATCTCAAGCATAATCCTGGCCCATTTCCTCACACTCCTGCCTTTCACTGCCTTGGCCATCAAAATTAAATTAATTCGCTCTGTGATGAATTGCGTGAGGAGCAGAAGGAAATCAGCGGACCACAATGCATGTAATGCTTCTTTCTCTTTCCTGATATTTTTATTTCTTTTTTGGAAAAAAAGAAAAGAAATCTGCCTTCATTTGTGATTTTGATGCTATTGTAGTCACCAGACAGCAGTAATGCTGCGGTGATGGATTCAGTTGCCTTGACCTGTTGTCTTCTCTTCCGAACCTGAAACAATTCGTGTCAGTGTTATATTGACTGATTTTCAGTTTGGCTGTGCTTTTTGCCATTGTCTTTCCCCCCCTCAGTGCCTACCGAACTACGCGGAAGTTTGTTACTTAGAACTTCATGTTTGCTGTTTTGTTTGTGCCCAATGAAGTGATTATTGTGAGCTAGGTAAATTGTTTTTGCTTCATGGTTGCACTTTTCCATTCTTTATTAGGACACTGCCATCGACCCACCTAAATGGTGCATAATTTTGATATTATTCGCCTATAAATTATGGCAAATATGTAAGTGTGTAGGTTGTACCTGGTGAGTATGTGTTATTTTTATTCGTGGTGTTTCAGTATGCAACGAGTTACTATTCACTGATACATAATTTACCAGTATAACTTGAATCCATTGTATTTGTTCCAAAAATGATGATATTTTCAGCTAGTAAATGCTTTTCAAGTAGGGAATAGGAGACCAGGTTGTTACACTTGTACAACTCTGTTTTAGCTTAATAATTAGGTCCTTAATTCCTACTGTTAAGTTGCTAGTTTAGAGAGAGAGAGGAAAAAAGTTGTGTATTTTCTTTGCCACTACTTACTGTGTCGTGTGATTTTATGTGTGGTGAAGACACATGAATATATGTGTAATTAGGCTGTTGCAATTTTAGGGTACATGCATAAATCTCCGAGTTATTAGTGCATGTCAACTAATGATTGCATAGGACATCCAATTTGTCATCTAATGTGTGCATCACATGCATTTTGGCCAAGCTTCTGCCTCATGGGGCTTGTGGGGCAGGTGTGTAAATAATTACCCATGACCCAGTTTACCACCAATGACTACCACCCTGTAACATGACTAGTAAAAATGTTTGACTGTCACATTTGTTTCATGCAGGAATTGTTTTTCGCTGGTAATTAACAGCGTCCCATAAATTGGCGGTAAGTGCATTGAAATAACTGTGACCAACGATGTTGCTTTTCTTTTTTTTTCTTGGTCATCGTCATCACAGCAGCAGCGTCAAGATATTTGTACCAAATTATGTGTGAAGTTGGATTATTACATTACACAGAAGTAGGTTATGATTTACCTAGTAAGAGGAGATGAACTGCATGTCTCCAGACAAATACTTGTTTTTTTTTCCTTTTTCTATTGTTTATGGAGCATCAGAAAGGAAGACGTGCAGTTTTCCCTGTAGGACATAGGTTAGTGTGTAGCTTGTGCATAGAATGCGAAAGAGTTGTGTAATGTGTGAGAGCGGAGGCTATTGGCAGAGGGGCAGATCTGTAACATGGTCGTTCCTTGCAGGCCTTTCCAGGCATGGTGCCATACAAGCGGCCGGCAGGGGACAAGTCAGGAATGCCAGTGTACCAGCCCAATGCCACCGCCTACCAACAGCTGATGCAGTTGCAGCAACCGTTTGTGCCCGTGTCATGTGAGTACCAAGGAGGCGCCTCCTCCTCCTCCGCAACTTCCACCCCCACCCCTGCGGCCCTGCAGCTGGACTCTGTTGTGCCCGCCCCCCACCACCAACAACTACAGCAACTACACCACCAGCTACCTACCCCGTCCGCTTACACTGCACAGCAAAACAACTTCGCAGCTGTTGCCACTTCCTCATCCTCCGACAGCCCGTCTCCAACCCATGTCAAAAATGATAAAAGTGATAATCCTGAGATATCCACTGCAGTTACTGTGGCTAGTGGGACCACCACCAGTTCCACCTCCTCTTCCCCAGTGCTGACTCGCAAGGTGAAGGACACGGTGCCACCCCCTCCTCCTCCTCCACCCCCGCCACCTCCCCTTCCCCCAACCTCTTCTTCTTCTGCCCTTCTAATGGGAATGCGGCCTGCCACTTACCCACCAACAATCAACCCTGTGACTGTCCTCTCCTACACAGGCGTAGCTCTCAACAAACAGCCAATGGTGGCTGCTCCTCCTCCACACCACCAGCAGCACCACCACCATCCAGCTGTCGCTGCTCAGTACCCATTCTTTGCAGCGGCGGCTGCTGGCTTGCCACAGGGTGCGGCTTTCCCCTTGCATGCTGCCCATAGTTTCAATCATCAGGCCCATCAGGCAGTATCTGCTGCAGCCTACCCCCACCACTCCCACCCAGCAATGGCCAACTCTGCGGCTGCAGCTGCTGCTGCGGCCGCGGCTGCTTTGGCCAATGCTCAGAGGCCGGCCAATGCTGCTTTGATGCCCCAGTTCGGGGCAGCCGGACTTGGGGCAATGGGCATGGCTCACCCACAGATGAGCCAGCAGATGGCTGCTGCTGCGGCAGCTGCAGCTGCACATGCACATCACCAGGCAGCAGCACAGCAGGCCGGCCTCATGAATAACTTCTTGAGTCAGTATCCCTTGGGCACCACTGCCACCACCACCAACAACAACAACCTTCTCCTTCTAAATGCTAATGTCCAGCCTGCCAAGCGCATGAAAACTATGTGAGGAGGATGAGGAGGGTTGCGGCAACCAGCCGGGGAAAGCCTGAAAATCCTTCCCAGTACACACACATACACGTACATATACATGCCCATCCACCCCCGATCCACGTTGTGTTTTTTTTATGCGACTCTGGTGGTGGTAGATGCAAGTCTTTTTTAAACATTTTGTGGGCAGGCCCAGTGCAGTGACCAAAAAAGAAATTCCAACAGAAGTAGGGTGAGAGAGGCTCGCCCTTCCCAGACGCACCTGACGTTATTTTTTTGCACCCTTGCTTTCTGCATTTCTTTCATAAGAGCCACTAGGCACTCACCCAGTTTTATAAAATCTTATTACCTGTATATGCACACACCAAGCTGTTGTGTGGGAAAGGTGCTTTGGCGGGCGTGTGATGGACCAAGCTGTAATTTGTTTTTTTCTTTCTGTCTAACAATCATTGTCGTCCCCCCTGGACCCCCAATCTCCAAATGATTCCATTGCCTTAAGCACACGTCTTCCAGAGTGTGTTTCTAAGGGGAGTGAAAAATTGACAAAACGTTGTAATGCCATTGTAACAAAAGGGAGTCAGAAGCATTTAAAGAGATTTGAACAGGTGCGTTTCCGAGGGCGAGCCTGCTGGGCCGTGTCACACCTTTGCATAACAATGCTAGATGTTTGACATCTAGTCACATTTTAAAATTCCAAGTCACAAAGTTTATCATTTGTAAACAAAAATGTTGTGAAAGTATTAATATTTTTTGTAGCTAATCTAAAATAGTACTGTGATGTGTTAGTGAAGAAAACACTAAAATATATAATATATATTATATATATAATAATATCTATATTCCTATGTCATGGTCACTATTATAGATTTTAGTTGAAAGATTGTTTTGACACTGACAAGATTTTTATCCTTGTTGACAATTGAGGGGAAAAAAAGGAAAAAAAAAAAAGCGAGAAGAAGTAAGCATTTTTGTGCAGTTTCGCTCCCAGTGATGTTTACAAAACTAGATTGCAAAGCGGAAGGAAAATGATGATAACTGATTGGGTATGGGGAGACCAAGTGTCGCTTTTGTTGCTTTCCTGGTGCATTCAATTTTTCCGCAATTGTAGTCCAGTGCAAGGTGCAAGAAAAGGTGGTGGGTTCTATCCCACACTAGCCTGCGTTTGCATGCTGCTGTTGGGCTCCCACTTAAGCCAGGCAGATTTTAAAAAGCTTCCAACATTTTCCAGCTAAAGTACAGCTGTGATTTTGCTTGGCATATTATATTGGTTGTATTGTTGAAGTTGTACCTCTGTAGTGCCAAAGTAGTGTCAGCTGTTTTTTTAATTCCTATTATTATTATTATCATTCTTATTATTATCACCATTATTGACTTTTTATCACGTATATTAGCCTATTGCAAAATAAAAATCATGTGGAAATTTGATGAATACATGATGTAGAATTAAGCGCATCTACCAGTGATAAATCATAACCTTATTGCTAGGGTGATGCAATATTTTAATCCACGGATTATGTAACCGATAACCGAGTTAATAGGAGCCCCCTTTTGCTGTAGCAAAATAATGCAGTGGCGAGGATTTTTCCACTGTGTTGCCATACCCAAATGATGGCTCTGACCCGAATCTGTGACAGACAACCTCGTTTTAATGTACTTAATTTTATAATGCTATTTTTTTTAATTTTCTCTTTCCACACTGAAAATAACCTGCAATCGAGTTTTATGAAATCTTTTAAATCGCATGCCTGCCATTTCTAATTTGAGATAGATGTTGTACGTAACAGTAACTAGGCATATTAATCAGTACTGTTAGTGTACAGTAATTTTTTATTACTTTAGCAATCATAATACACAAAGAGTACAATTTGTAGCATGCAGGGTTTGTAAATAGTAGGCCATAATATTAGTGTATCAGTTGCACACTTGGCGACCGAACGTGTTAATATCATTTTAGTAAACAAATAGTAGGTAATCGCGAGAGAGCCTTTGGGATACAAGAATAATGTTAAATATATGTTACGTTTAGTTACATTGCATTAGACATGCGTACAATAGGATGTTGATAGCTATTGTTGTGACCAATGATGTCATTTTACTACAAACATTCGCAATGATAGTCCATGACTTTGCTGCTTTTTGAATAAAAATTTCACAATCATGAAGTTGAGGGAAAGTCACTAGTGTCACCTGCAAAGTCAAAAACTAGTCGCAGAAGCATTTTGCAGTGCACAGGTTTTATTATACTTTCTGTGTACCATATGAAACTTGGCCATAAAATGGCATGTGAATGATGCCGATAATGTTTTGAAGTAGACATTTTTTCTGGCTGATGTTCTGGATCGTAGGTCAGAAAGTTTTAACTCTAGTCGGACAAGGGGCTGTGTAACGTAGTAAAAGAGGCCCGCCATGTAATAGTGCACCACATCATATATACCTTTGGTTGGAATGCTATTGACACAGTTTGATGATGCAAGGAATCATGTGCGGGACAAGCCTCTCTAGCAGGAGTAAAGAGCAAGAACAGCGGCGCTGCTTTGCATTGAGCTTGAAATTAATGAACATGGGTGCTGGGGGAGAGAGGGGAGGGAGGAGAGAGTCTTTTTGCTTTGGCACTGACAGGGGCAAAGAGCAGGTGACGTGTGTGAGCCAGGGAGGTAAGTGAGGTAAGGTGGTGGCACATGTGAGTTTCCCAAGGTATACAGAATCCAGTGTGGACAGAGTTGCTTCTCGGACCAAATTTCATCCGTTCTTTAGATAGATAAAAAAAATATACAAGCACAGATTCCGGTTCTTTGATCGAATCCGCAAGGATATCAATTGACAGTCGAGTCGCCTTAAGAGAAAGAGCAAAATGAAAAGAGAAGGCATGAAAAAGTGGAGCAGTCCTTGTCGGTGACCATTTTTGAAGTTGTAGCATTATTTTCAACTTCTTCCAAAGTGCAGTTGCTGATATTTTGCTTTCATTGTCCTCTTCTGCTGTCCAGTTTGGGTTACAAGGTTGAACTGTAGCATAGCTTGCTTCTTAAAGTATATACCAGTGTTGTATACAGTGCTGTACACCTTGGGATGTGTAATGTAATGTCTAATCTTTGCTGATTTTTTGTATGTAAATCAGCAGCACAATAATAATGCTTAAAAGTGCATGATAATTGTTTTATTAATCCTTCTCTCTTCAAGATTCTCTCTCCTAAAACCCTGTATTGAGTTCTGGACTTTTTTTGAGTTTCGCCAGTGTTTTTTTTTTACAAATTGTTTTTTCGGTTCCTTTTGACTTGCATTTTGTGCGTGCGCCTGTGCCAGAGGTAAGCAACTTCCAGATGTCTACTAACCCTCTATTAGCTTTGGCCATAGGCACTGGTAGCTTCTGCCGCAGTGGAGTAGAAACAAAAGAATCTTGCACACCTTTTGACCTGATGGTTGGGATGGGATGGTTGTTGCCGGCTATTCAAGCTTGTTGCTTACTAGGGAGAGGGCAGCGAAAACCATGGGACACGGTCCGCTCTGTACCGACATGTGCGGGACAAGGTCCGACACCATGTGTGTGTGCGTGTGGGTGTGAGTGCGTGCGATATGCATTGCAGGTCTGCTGTGTCATTTCAACAGGGCTGCTTTTTTTCACCTGGTGTGCATGGCCTCCAACACTTGCCTTTAGAGCCCTTGCAGCTTCTATTGTCTTAAGTGCTGCTGTTGAAATGAATCAGTGACCTGCCAGTTACATTTGGAAACTAAGTGGGGGTGCAATCACCTGACGAGAGAAACTCTAAAAACCAGCTTCACTCTACCTACCGCCAGCAGCATATCAGAATAGTAGCAGAAATGTCGTCCTGGAGCGACAGTAATTGTGCAAGATCATTGTGATAGACTGTGTATAATAGTGACGCTTACTTGTCGCGTGCGAATGCAGATGGTGCGTGTGTAAATGTGACTACAGATGTACACGTTTACTTTACAGTAGGTGTGCATTCCTACATCGACCCGAGGCATCCTGGTGTCAACTGGGTGGATTCATAACAGGGAACTAAATACATCTCACCAGGAGAAATTATAAGCGCAAGATGCCAACGGCTCGGAGAACAGGCTCGAGCAGCGGAGGAAAATGAAAAGAACTCTTTTTTCCAAATTTTTTGTGTTTTTAGTGTGGTGTGATATTTAGGAAAAGAAAAAAATAATGTTGATTCGTTTCTTTTGGACAATGAAGAAGTCAATTATATAACGTCTTGTATCTCATTCAAGTGGCTTACCTCTCCAAGTATTTGAATCTTGCGGAAATGTTTTCTTTTTTTTTCTTCTTCGTCGTGGACTCCTTACTGGTCACGTAGGAATGCACAGTAGCTTATAAGAAGAAGACATTAGTGAAATCAGTGCACTTGTCCCATGGTTTCATGTCCTTTTCCGGAGAGCATATAAAATCTGGAGTAACGTAGTGTGGGAACCACTGGATGGCTAGAGGCACTAGCAAATGGCATTTGATTTATTCTCGTTAGGTCAGGTTTTTTTGCCCGGTTCTGTTGCATGTTGCAAACAGAACGTTGGTTGGTAGAACAATTTGTTGTTCCTAAAAGTGCAAGAGACAAAGGGGGAGTAGCCAGTATAAAAGATATAATACAATATGATGTCAAGTGTTGTTTGTCATGGTTGAGTTACATCAATTTTTACATCAGTGCTTGGCCCTGAACTTAGAAAATCTAATATTAGAAATTCATGTCCAAGAACTCACGGGTCAGGGGCATTGGTGGTAAGTATTGGTCTCTGTGAAAAATATATGCAAAAAGTGATGTTAATGACGTTATGAAAAATGGAATAAAAAAAGAAGCCAAATCAGCAACAATCAAATGGACGGCATACAAGTTTGCTTTCCTCATCCAGGCAAAAGGCGCACAGGTGCACATCTCAATTATTACGACTACAGTTTTGCGAAGTGTTTCCGTTAGTTTTCATAGTTTAGCACATCTCTGCTTATTCTGAGTATGTTGGCTTGAAGCTATTTATTTATTTATTTTGGTTTCTTTGGCACCTTTTTTTCCAGTACAAGCCCATGTTTTTGACCACCCAAACGCTGGTTATCCATTCATGTATTAGTGAAGCTGTCACGTGGAAGGTACACCACAGATGGTTATGTTCCCCAAACAACACATTTTTTGCCCCAGGTGCTTTCATAACCTCATTTTAACAGCGACGACTTCAAGATTTGTTGTTTTGCGCACGTTGTATAATGATTTTCTCATTTTGTTTCGTCTCTTCCTTTTTATGCTTTTCTGGCGATGTTTGGCTGTTGACTCTGCACCTTCCCCAATTCCTGGCTTCCTGAACATCCTCTGCCATCTCATTCCAACCGCACGTCATGCTGCGGACACCTGCCCTCACCACCATCCGGATGTCCTGATGTTTCGTTCTGGACGACTCCCAATCCCAATCCTCACGAATGGCTTGGAAAATTACCTCATTCAACCATGGTCATCCTCTCCACATACACCCAAAAAAACCAAATTGCAATGCGGTGATGGTAATGTGTTAACACACTTTTCCTATCTGCCAAACTCTGGTGTCTGTTCAACATGGGCAATACTTTTTGGCCCTTTTTTTACCCCACTCATCTCCCTCGTATCGCAATATGTTTGCGTGGCCCTTGGAATCAACACTCGGCTGCAATGCAAACACACTAACACCCTCTCTGTACATTTTTTGTTGTTGTCTGGGTTGCAAAATATGCTGGGGTTCTGGGGGGTATGGTCACCTTTTTGAAAACAAAATAATAATGGGGAGAAAAATGGCAAAACAAATCCTGTTGCGGTTTGGGTGGATGTCCAATACTCTGCTCTGCTGCGTTGGCACGGACTACCCCCACTTCGACCTTCCTGGCCTGGCCTGTTGCACTCGGTGTGACCCTTGTGCGCGCCGGAATGACCTGCTGCTTGGCTGCTACTGCATGGTGGGACGGTAGCCTTGCACGCAGTGCCCAGTAATGTGCATAGTGTTGTCTACACTGATGAAAATGGACAGGTAGACCCTCTCCTTTTTTCTATAGTTACTCTTGTTAGAGTGTGTTCATGGTGAGTGTTTTTTACCATTTTGAAAGGGGCTGGCAGGGACGGGAGATGCCGGGGGTCGAACAGTTTTTTTTTTGGTCTGTATTATGCAAGTTGCTTGAAAATGAGAATTCTGTTTCTGATTGTGTCTAACGCACCACCAAGAATGTTGTTTGCATTGCAGCAACCGAATTTACATTTTCATGCGACTGACTGGCATCATTTTTCTAAAGCATACCAGGATGGCCCCTCTCCACCTCCCCTCCTCTGCACCCACATTCTTGTAGCCTTGTTGTACACTTATTGTAGTGGCAAATTACCTCAATTTTTTTTTATTCTTACATAATGCACGACTTGTTATTACTGCCGTATTAATCTGGATTTTCGCTTTGAACAAGAGAGCGTTCTTTGCAAGGATGTCATTGTTGGGTTAAATTTTTTATTTTTTTTGCCGCTTCTAACCAACACTTTTTTTTCTCAATTGACAAGCTTTTTGCATTTTCCTGAAGCCACAAGGCCTGCCCATTCCACACGTCACTTAGGTGTCCTCTTCCTGCCGTTGCAGGTGGTAAGGGAGAAGGTTTTAATTTTTTGCCGATTGCTGGATGGAGCGTGACAATCCTTCCCATTCTCTTTCTTCCCTCCTCTGTTCAGAAAAAGAAACGCGTCGGACATTGTTCTTTTTACGAAGATAAATTTTCTCATTATGCAGAACATGAAATACGTTTTTTGAATGACAGAATCGCCCGGGCCTTGGAGTTTGTTACATATTATTGTTATTTATATTTTTGTTCCTGTTGTAAGTGTCATACCGGTTCTTTGCGGAATTGCCATGACACTGTAGTTTGTTAAAAGATGCAGAGCAAGACTTGTTTGTTGGGGGGATGTATGCGTAAAAAGAAATGACAGCGCTTTTCTCTTTCCATAGTTGCTGGACACCCTCCCGGTGTGCCAAGATTTTAAGCGCAGTCAGTGCCGATGCCCATCCTGCAAGTACGTGCATCTGCTCGAAGGTACAAAACCTAGCCGAGATGAGGGGGGGAAAGAGAGGGAGCTATACTGTGTAGTAGAGAGAAAGAGAGGAGAGGGCTTTTTCAGGGTGGGGGAGTGGGAATAGTGAGAGTCCAGTCTTTTCCTGCCTAATTGTTGTTGTTGAGATACAAGTCCATGACTTTTCCACTACTATTCCAGTTTTCTTTTCTTTTCTCCCCATGGCCCTTGGCAGATCACAAGGAGGTGGTGGACAGCAAGGTGACAGTGTGTCGTGATGCAGAGAAAGGGCAGTGCTTTCGTCCCCTGTGCAAGTACTACCACATCCCCATACCTTTGCCCCCTGCTGGCGACATGGCCCCCCACCACCACCACCATCACCACCATCACCTGGCCTCGACTGGAAGCAGCACCATTGCCGTCAGCACCAACAACACTACGACCACCACAGCGGCCGCCTTCTATCCGGACGGTTGGGGGGCCTGGGTGCCTATGGACGCCATAGTCCCCTGTGCGGGTGGCTGGATCGGAGCTGCCCCTGCTCATTCTATGATGGATGCCACTATGCAGGGAGAGTTGCATGCAGCATCTGCTGAGGATGGGTTCCGGGTGCTGGCTCCAGTGCTGGCTGGAACAGGCTGATTCAGCCACGCCACCAGGTCCGGCGGCAGGTCTCAAAAGCAAGGCGCGAGAATTATGGGGAATTATTACATTACGTCTGCAGGTTTGAAAGAGGACTCATGATCAAGGCAGCCATGTCCCTGCACACTTCACAACATGGTCTATGCATATAACTATAGACTTAAATGTCCTTCCCTCCTTCTGATTTTAGTAGGCATGGAATTTATTTTCCAATACTCATTTTAACCAGCAAAACTTTCCATGTCTGTGGCCATGATATTATTTGCATTGACCAAAATTACAACCTTTCCTTCCCCCCCAAGTTTTCCAGTATTTTGCTGCACTAGGTTTTTTTTTTAATGTTGGTCATTTTGTCATATATTTAGAACACGAGGCCACAATCCAGCAGCATTGTTGACAAGGGTGCAAGTGTGTTTTTTAAAAATTTGTTTAGTTCTGGGTTTTGCCAATTGACATGACTGTGTGCAGGGTTATCAAGACATCATGGCCCGAATGAAGGACCAGGATGAAGCTGTGAGTCTGTGCAAGTGTGTTCATGTTGCCACCGGGAGTGACAGTGCAAGATTTTTTCCGAGAGAGATTTTTTCCAACGTGGTCCATTTGTTTTGATTACCGTTGCTATTATAATTATTATAACGATGATTATTATTTACTTGAGGTTACATGAAACGAAGCCTTCCTTCCAAAACAAATTTAAGGGAGAGAAAAAAAAATAATGAAGAAGCAACATGGCTCTGGGTATGGTAGGGAGTAGCTCAGAATCGTAGGTGTTTGCTGTGGTTCAGAAGAGACCAACAAGAGAGTTGTACCGACCAGTAGGGTCCCCAGTAAATCCCCCCAGTGAGAACAATGTTTTAACAAAGCAAAAATGAGCCAAGTTGTAAAAAAAAATTGTGTTAGGACATGTGGTGTGTAGCATACATCCGTTTAGCCTGTTTGACTGAATTAACGCTGCACTAACTGTCCAGAGTTTGCAGAAGGAAGGAGTTTGTTGGGGTCCGGTTCGGAAGGGGAATATTAAAAGTGAGCCAAGTCAAGTCGTGTGAGTCACAGGCGCTTCGGAGGGGGGTGAGGTGGCCCGCAGATGACAGATCCACCCACCGTTGCCACTCTAGCTCATTCTCTGTCCCCCCCTGTCTATTGTTGTTGTCATTGTTGTAGCCTCTTCCTCAGGCTTGTACACATTAAGAAACGAATAAATGAAAGTAAGAAACGAATAAATTGAAAGTAAATCAGGGATGCTTCCCAGGACTAAAACTCTGAGTCCGCATCCAGGAATACTCATGTGCAATGCATTGAATGCACCTGCCCATAAAGCACCTTATATGTGGAGAGAAATTGAATTGTAAATTTTTCAAAGTAACTTACAAACTTGTACAAGAAACACAAGATTGTCCATTATTCGGTCCAAGGAAATAGAAAGGATAAGTTTTAACCATTCCGCATCCCTATATTTCTTTCTATCCATAATAGTACGCCATTATGTGCAGAAGGGTCTTGCATGTGCGTTTTCTTGGGCATGGATACGCAGGGTTTAACTTTGCAAAAGAACAAACTATGCAATACATTGGTAAAGGCAACGGTGGAGTGTGCCACTCACTGCCCTCTGGCAGAAGCGCAAGTGACTTGGGTGCCGATCGGTTCTAGTCAAACGAGTGAAGAGGGCGGCCAGGTTTTTTTGTTTTTTATTCCTTCTCTCTCCCTGGCGCGTTCCTTCCCTAGAGGCTGTGAGCACTGTCCCGGAACGTGTTTATTATTAATAATATTATTACTATTATTAGTATAATTTTTTGCGGCTACTCTCGTCTTCATTGAAGGTGCGAAGGGGGTGAGGGTGCCTTGGACAGCATGAAACTGATGTTTCCCCCACTTCCTTGCTTCCTCCCTCTGGGTTACTCCCTACTCCTGCTACACTCCAAGCACATAATAATTATGCAACTATGGAAAAGCTATTTAGGCAGGAGAGGAGTCACGCATGGGAAGAGGAGTCAGCAGAGGGAAGGCAGGAGGAGGTGGGGGGGAAATCGAAGGAATCCAGTCCGAAGCACTCCCGCTGCCCAAGGAGTATCCAGTGATAAAAATATCCCTTGTATTGACATGAAGTGCCACAATCGTTTTTTATGTGTACATTTAAACGTGAAAAAAATGAATGTTCCTGTACAGCATTTAAGAATCAAAGATAGGTCAGGGCTTAGGGTACCACACTTTTTGCCGGCTTACTTGCAGAAGCATTTTGTTTGACTGCCCGCTTTGATCATTCTGCTGTCTCGTCGTCGTCATTGGTTTTCTGGTCAGCAGGTGTTGCAACCTGTGTCGCACACAAGACACTTGCAGGCCAGAACCATTGCAAATGGGCGTCGACATTAAGGGGGCCTCTGTTGCCCATCAGGTTACATTGATAGCCGTCATATTATGCATGCATTATTATGCAGTAGGGACATTTTAGCTCTCCACATGCCCCCCTCCCCGTGCTTATCCCATCCCCTCTACCCGTAACACCCTGCCATCTAGTTAATTCCTTCCGTTTGCTTCCCTTGTTCCCTCATTTGACTTTGAATATTTTTTGTTTCCATTTGAAGTGGAGTTGAACGTGTAAAACGAATCTATCAAATGTCTATTTTGAAAGTTCCTGTGCAGATTGGCTTTGTTGGTGTATATATATGTGAAAAAAATTTGATGATCACTTGTACATATTATATCAGATGTTCCCACCTAAAATCATGTATAATAGTTTTTACTATTTTGTTAATTTTATTCAGAGTTGTAAATGGTATACATGATCCAGATTGACGGGTTTGGAGGACTGGAGCATGTGTGAGACAGGCAGACTCGTAACCCTAGCACTATGATAAACCTTTTAATGCCAACCAACCTTGAGATGGGGGAGCTTCCAGAAACATTGACAGGGTCCGTGGGGTTTGGCTTTTACAGCATGTGGGTGCTGTTTGACTGGGGGCTTAAGACGGCTTGCAAAAGGACGGAGCAAAATAAGAGGCTTGTTGTTGCTAGGGAAGATTTAAAAGCTCATTTAGTTCCTTTTCAAATTTGATGCTTTCTTTTGGGGCAGCACAAATTGAAGGGTTGTATTGATCACAACCAGCAGCACCATACATTTGGAAGTGAAGTGATCTGGCAAGTGAGCTTGGGGATCTGTAAAATACTTGTAGTGACCAGGCAGATTACATTGTTGTTGCAAGGGTGTAATGGTGCAAATGAGAAAAGTGAATTTCGAATTGCATAATTTCGAAATACTGATACCAACAGAGCTAATACGATGATTACAGAATGTGACATCCCTCCAAGCAGGATAACGCTTAGGAAACCTCATCAATTTTCAGTCAGTTTGTCATTGACTCAAAATATTATTCCATCCACCAGTGATAGGAAACCCTGCATTTTTTTGTCGTCTGGTGGCCATTTGAAAATTTGAATATTGCTCGGTTGATTGCCAAGATTTTAAAATGCAACATTTCACTTTCCTCATTGACACTTATTATGCATCCTTTCAAAGAAAAATAAGTGCTCTACAGATTCTCTCACTCACTTGCAGGCTGCTTAATCTTATTGTGGCTGAATTAGAGGCTTCAAACATTTTTGGGTGCATTAAAAGGCCAAATAATTATCTGCGTTGACCCCCCCTCACTTTTGGTCCCCCAAATACATCCCTCTCCCATCCCCACCCTTTACGCCAGCGACAGATACCAGTAACCCTTTTGCCGTAACCCTGCCCGAACCAAGAGAGCTTGTTGAAAGCAAAAGCAACAAAGCAGATCCATTCTTGTGGACAGGTCAGTTCCCTCCACCCATGCCCATCCATTAATAGTTTTGCAGTTACTATCCATAGCCATTAGAGTGTAGGTCTTCAAAGTCACATAGGTACAAACTCGTCAAGCACCCAGGAAATTTCCCATGGAAAAATGAATCAAATGATAATGGCAGTACATTTTCACAGGTAGATTTTCATGCACTTTAGGCAATGGAAAAATTGACCATGGATTTTCGCGTAGTTTTAGTAGTGACGAGTTTCAGGCGAGTAGAGAACATAGATACTACGATGAGGGAGCTCTGGCCGCGTTGGTGGCCTGGCACCTTGAACACCCCTCCCACTCCCCCAATCCCTCCTCTAACAACAGATCCCTCATCAATCGACATGTGCACAATTAAGTATTATCTCAAGAATGGGCATGCTTTGTTAGAACTGTGCATACGGTATGTTATTGCATGTAATCCCAATATAATCACAGATTTAAGAGTAGTAGGTAGCTTTTGCCTTTCCTGCCCCTCCCCCTCCCCATCCATCTACCTCCTGTAAACTGCTTTAGAGAAGTGCAGCTGTAGTTTTTGCATCTTTGGGCCGATGCTTCAGGAAAATTTCTGAAAGTCCTTTACGCTGCTTCCCGTTTTCGGTCAACTTTCAGTCTCTTTCCGAAGTGTCTGGGCATTAAAAAAAGAGTAAAGAATGAATATGATGTTCACATTTAGAGAGTCTCTTCTTTTGTGGGAAAATCGCGTCATGTCATGCCATGTATCCCATCCTCCTTGTAGCCTATATACAGAAAAATTGAAAGGATGTTTTCAAAATATGAAACAAATAAAGGGGGGGAAAATATTACATCAAAAAGGAAACACTTAGTCCAGGAAGTTTGAATATTTGAATGAGGGAGACAAATTTTTAAATTTGAATATTTTGATCAGAGCAGGTTAGCAAGCATAAGGGAAATTGCTTAGCGTCGCTGCTTGCTTTTTGCCACTCGCATTGTTCCACATACACTCACACACACACACTCATACACTCACATTTCAGCAGATCTTGCAAGCACAAACAAACTCTGGAAAGGAACCCCGTTGAACTTGACGCAGGGCCTTGCCATAGGGACTCCTTGCAGCTTTAGTGCAGCTTCTTGGCGATGTAAAACAAATCGATACAAAAGACACAGAACAAGAATGACCGTAACCTGCCCTGCTTTGCTCCTCGTGCTGCCAGTGGGACGGTATTTTGCATAGCGCAGCCTTTATTGTTACTCATTTGCTCTGCCTAAACCCCATGCCACACTCCATCCCGCCACCAGTTCCTTATCGAAATTCTCTCCCTACACATACCTCTCCTTACGTCCTTACTTTCCAAAAGTAATAATCCTCTGTTAACCTCCCCTCTCCCTACCCCCATTCCCCAATAAGTATTTCTCGAGTCATCACCAGGTCTTATGTTGTGTTCGGTGGAGTTGCCAAACTCAATTGTTGTTTTATATGGAAGAAAGAGCATGAGGAGGGGAAGGAGGGAGTTGTTTGTCATATTTGTGGGGTAAAGGGGTCAAAGGTTTTTATTGCCATGCCTGCCCCTCCTGGAGCTTGTCCACTTCCGTTCCGTTTAGCTCCGGTATGCAGAGCGAGAGGGACTTGATCCTGGTGAGAATCTGTGAATCTAACTGTATTTTTGGAGAGCATGATGAGCAAACGAGCCACTTTCAAATGCGGGAGATGAAGACGAAGAAGGGAATCTTTTTTGTATGCCAAGAGACGTGAGGAGTGGCTCAGTATTTTTTCATTTCAACCAATAATTTGTGATATTTTAGTAATAATTGTTATATTTAAGTCTCACTATGTAAACGATTACTGGTTCAGTTGACAGTCGTCGGGTGAGTTTTCCCACACAATGCAGGAAGTCTGGAATGAGAAGGCAGTCGGGTGAACTTGTGGGAAATTTAAAAAAAAGGGAAATTAATAATAATAATAAGTAAATAAAAAATAAATAGCAGAGAAAACGTGTCTTTCAAGATATTTTCCGAGAAAATAAGTTTCAAAAAAAGAAAAAAGAAAATAATATAACAGTGAGAGAAAAATGAACGAATAATAAGCTATCATGTTGTAACTGTGTTGGGGAGTTGCTCAAAGCAATAGTCCCGTCCGTCATGTATTCAGTCACATGTTCAGCTTTTCGAAGATGCAGCGAGTCCCTGGTGCCATCCTGGGTTTCCTCTGTACTTCCAATAACCTCACAACCTTTTTCATAATTATATAGGCACAAAATAATGAATACTGATCATACACAACCCTCTCTCCTGGGGACTCGTGATTTCCAAATAATTCAAATATATATATATAAAAAAAGAGCAATGTAATGGTCCAGTGATGCAAAAACGGGGAAATTAGAGTGACGTAGAAGCGAATTCGAACCATAAGAGGAAACCATGTCGGGGATGTATGCCAGGCGGAGGAGGAGGAGGAGCAAGGCATTCTCATCACACACACACTCAACCGCACCAATTTTTTCCAATGGGCGTGCCTATATTATATCTTTGAGGAAAAAGGTGGACCTAATTTAGTCGTGTAGGGTAGCCTACTACTGTAACTTGCAGCATCACCATCCACTCTTCTTCCTACGTACTCTTTGCACGAGTAATCTCTTATGTTAAAGACTGATATGCAAGATGAATTTTCAAAGCTACCAACTTTAGACTCTAGAAGTTATTACGGTAATATATCATGTTGAAAACGTGGTGTAAAATAAATAAAAAAATAATAACATAACAATTGTAATGAAAAAAAAAAATATCTTGAAAGAATGGGGTGTGTGACAGTTGACTCTCAATTGTGAAGACATTTCATTAGGCAACATTTGAACCAAGACGCAATGAAAATGATCATGTGAGTGCCAAAACATTCCAAGGAAAATGTAATTATTTATCCCTTTTCCCCGTCCACCCACCCAACAAACCCTCCACCCGATACAAGTCCTGCATACCATATGTAATAAAGTCAGGCCCAATGAGGTGTCTTCAAATCCAGCCCGGAGCATCAATCAACTGTACGGACTTGTGTGTGTGCGTGAATTTGTGAGACGTACGTTACTCCATTACAATGGGATAATATTGTTACACCTTTAGGAAAGTGAACAAGTGTTGAGAGATGGGGGATGATCCCCCCCTTTCTTAGTAGTCAATAAAATCACTATGTGAGAACATATATTCGCTCTCTTTCATTTTGATTGGCATTTGCCCAACGCATTTTTCAGAAATGTGAGGGGTTGCTGTACGGATGACGTCTTACTCGTGTCTCAAGGTAAAAAGTATGTGCATGCATCTAATATTAGTGAATAAATTATTCGCTCAGTAGTAAGGGTTATTTAGGACCTCCCTGTTGAAATTCTCAAGACATTAGAAACGGAAAGGACCATGTCCAGCGGAGTTGTCGTGAAGGAGGCAAATGTCATCAGTTTTTGTTTTGTACCCAGCTGGTGTGGAGGATACTCCATGAATAACATCAATTATCCCTATCCTGTCCCCTGCACCAAATGGTGGTATTCCACCCCCCCTAAGAGGCCCAGGGCCTTAGCACAGGGTACAACGTACCGTAATTAAGAATAACATTTTGCATGTGCATATCAGCAGACGAGCACATGTTTATGTATTTTATTTTTTTTAATTAGCATCAATAAGTAGTGATGTAGTTTTCCAAGACCGCCTTGGCGCCATCTTCCAAGTGTTGACACAACTAATGTTCATTCTTGTGCATGAAACTGAGCGAGTTTTAAAGCGTTTTATACAATCCAAGTGTAGATTATGTGCACTTATGGGAAGATATGCCGTGATCTGATGTGTGCTGGGCTAATTATTATCTGAGGTACTTTACGTCCTGAGGGACTTCCCCACAGGTCTTGGGGGAAGTCCCCAAGACCATCAGCTGATGAACAACAGTGCTGTGAAATAGCGATGGGCCTGACTGCTCTTTTTCAGAAGCAGCTATCACTGCTATTGCTATTTAGTATTAGCAGCTATTTTAAACAGCTAATGCTATTTTAAAGAGCGATTTTTTGTAGAGTAGGAAAACGGCCAGGTAGGAGGTGCAGGCGTGCGGGGAGCAAAGGCCAGCCGCAGGCGAAATTTTTTTTGGGTTCAAGGTTACACAAGCTTCTGGGAGATTAGGCTACTTGATGAAATTGGAAGCACTTTTTCGAAGTATACAAA
>JYFJ02002869.1:0-49622 GCA_000934665.2 Catajapyx aquilonaris
GCTGCCTCCTAGCGGAGGTCTGTGTAAAGACAGCAGATTAAAGCGAGTGTCAGCTCAGAGCAGACGTGTTATTATTGTGTTAGCCCAATACACAACAGGATCTGCATACGATAACTGGAACTGGTCAATACCACCCCCCAACCCACCACAAATCCGGGATCCGGGCGGACGGGGGAGGGGCGAAAAAAGGTGTATTCTCAGGAACCCCCTCAAAATGCAACTCCTCGGGACGAGTATATATCGAAAATCCGAGAACTTTTCGATCACACCTCGTACTTTATCACTGCATGACATCAAAACCATTTGCTGCCTTTACTTGAAGTCAGAGACTAAATTAAGTCATTAACTAATTATTGAAGAATTATTTTTTCCCTCAACCTCTTCGCGGAGCACTTGGAGAAGGTTCGTGGATCACAGTTTGGGAACCTCTGCAATAAGTCATAGCCACCTCACAATGCGTGACTTCATTTTTGGATAATGACTCTTCCGGCGTGGAATTACTCTATGGCAAAATGGCTACCTCTTTTGTGGCAGTCACTGTTGTAATCCCTGCCGAACGCGTATGAGGGCAGGGAAATGAGTAGCACAGGAAAACTACTTCTTTCTATATACTATAGGCTGCAGTTCTGCTAGTCAAAAGAGACTTGTACATTGCTTGATTGCTATGCAACACTTCACATTGTTGTCATTGTTGTTGGTTGAAATCTGAATTTTTTTCTTGTTATAATGGCCACCATCCTGGACCAGGATGACCTACTTGAAATATTGGAATTTTCCCGGAGGTTTGAAAGCAGGACCTATTTTTGTGTCAAGTTTGGTGCTTCTAGCATTGCCGGAAGTACCAGAACATTTGCGTCCCAAATCCTATATTGTTATACCCAGGAAAATAGCCTTGTTTGGGCCCTTATAAACCGCAGACCGTCTGTCCAAATTTCACGATTTTTTTTTTCTGGGGTCCGTCCCGCTGTAAGACCAGGCCATGCAAATCTCAGACCTCCAGCCTTACCCAGTCCCGAGTTACAAGGGGCTCGTGTGTAGAGTAACTAGGGGGTTCGTGTAAAGGTAGGGCAGTGCAGGTGGAGGGTGGAAGGAGGGAGGAGGGAGGGAGGAGGGAGGAGGGAGGGTGTGAGGAGGGCGGAGGGAGGGTGGGAGGAGACTTGGCGGACGCACTGCCGTGCTACCCAATTTTAGTTAGAAATGAATATTTTATTCTTAATAGGTGCACACGCCCGTTACAGGCACAATCACCATATTATCAGAAGTGAAGAATATCTCACACAATTATGGTGGCTGCAAACAGGATGCATGTTCGTAGCAATTCCGACAAGCTTTTAGGATCAAAATGCATTGTATAGTAGGACTAGTAGCCTATACTGTAAGTCAATATTACGAGTAATATACTAGTCAGGTCCGTGAAGATATTTTACGAGGTCCCAGTGTGCCTATAACAAGGCGTCAATTTTATACAATGCGGGGTGTTTCTGGATTGTCCCTCAGTCAGGGTACTCGTTGACCCCGAAGAAAAGTCGAAAATGAGGAGGTGCTGTAACCTATAATATAAATTGCAATACTATATCGAGGAGTTCCGTACATAACCACTTCCTTCTAGTGACCTTGAGGCCATAAAAGAGGAATATTTTTGGAATATCGAGTTGAAAGTGTTGGGCGTATCATAGACTACTGCAAAATATTTTATGACATCCCATCAGTCACTCGCAAGCCCAAATGCCAATCCGAACCCTTCCTTGATGATGTATGTCATATTACTTATGCAAGCTAGCCTATTTATGGTACTTATTGTAAGGATTTGGAATACTCAGAGAAAGAAACTGAGATAATAATTTTTTTCCCCAACCAATCAGATCCCATCCCATATTTTTTTTTACGAATGGCCTGAAAGGAAGGAGTACAGGTATTATTTTCTCCCATTGGATTTCTTTTTTACTTTTTCCGCTTGCCCTTTCGAGGCAGTCAATTTTCATGATGGATTATTTTTTTAAATAAATACCATGCGCCTAAATAAACTGTAGTTGCAGATGTGGAGTAGTTGCAGATGGGGACAGATGCACTTCCATCCCTGCACCGAATTACTGTTCTGAAAACAGCAAGCAATAAACTATATCCCCTGACGCAACTAACACGACGTGTCCTGAACATAAACATATCATTATTTTTTCTGTGAAAATCCACAAATCTGGAATTGCAGGACAGAATGATGTCCCTGCTGCGTCCCTGCAGCCTTTTAATAGTCTGCATCCAGGCCGATGCAAGGTTCTCGATCACTTCCTCGGTTCACCTCGGTCAGGACAATGCTGCTCTTCGTGTTGCTCGTACTCTCCTTTGCCTTCACGGGTAAGACACTCTTGGATATTTTTTATAGTACAAAAACCAACAAAATGAATAACGTTATTAATTTCGCATGTAATTCCATCTGGCCTTGGAACTACAGTACTAACTGTTCCATCTTTGTTTTATTTGGCCACTCAGTTGTGAACTGTTGTGGCTAAATGTTTACAAGTACATAATATTATTTATTCTACGCATGTATTATCCTAGATTAAATTTTCACCGCCACGTCTCTTTCTCTCATATACCTTTTAAAACATGCCCATCAGCTGCTGGTGAAGTGGTGGAAAAGCCGCCATATCCGTTGCCAAAATTTGATTACGACTATTACACACACAATTTGGCAACAACAGTGGCAAAGCAAATTGAATCGCTGATCGGAGAAGCTCTCTCAAAAAAGGTGGCCCAGGAAATAGACTGTGGTAAGCCCACACTAACAGTAAGAGTCTGCACACTTCACAAGTCCAAACCATCATTTTGTGCTTTCAGGTCCTCCATTAGGTAAGTTTTATAACTGCAACGGAACATGTTACCAGATGGGGATGCCCAATTGCGATTACGAGAAGACACTGTTCTTCCTGAGAAACTCCGCTGACCTTGATTTGGTTCAAGAATTGGAATTTTACCACGCCGACCTCACGCATAAGACCAACTTTAACAATAAATGCCAGACTGTTCTCATAATCCACGGCTATACCGAGTCTGCCAATATCGCCTGGATGCTACTCATGGAAAAAGCGCTCTTCTGGAAGGTGTGCCATTTTACTTCAGTTAATACCCTATAGTCCTACAATGCGATTGTTTCTTTCAGTACCAGAAATCCTGCTTGAACGTAATCCGCATAAGCCATGAGACGAATCCCAACTTTGACCTCATCCGTCTGGCCAAAAACGGAGACGTGATTGGTCGACGCGTAGGAATCTTCATCCAGGAGATGGTGGTCAAATCTGTAGCAGACCCAGACATGATCCACCTCATAGGATTCAGCTTCGGTGGAGTTGTTACATCATATGCAGCAAAATACCTGGTCAAGAATGGCATTCATCTGGGAAGAATCACTGGCAAGTGATATAGATCACGAAGGAGCGCTTACAGCACAGTAATATCTGTTGTTTCTGGATAGGCCTGGATCCTTCAGGGCCGACAGCTTGTTACTGGGAAGGAGTGTCTGGAGGCCTCAGGTTAAACCCGACGCTAGGAAAGTACGTGGACATTATTCATACAAACGGAGGTTTCATCACGGGGCCATCAGGGCTGCCCTTGGGTTGCATGGACTCTCTGGGACACGTTGATTACTTTGTCAACGGAGGGATGTCACAGCCAGGATGCAACGTCACTTACGGTAAACGCACATGCTAAATGTGCTAAAGAGTCGTGTTAAAGCAGCTTTTCTATATTTCCAGACAATCTGTTTTGTTCTCATTTGTTTGCACCAGCATATTTCACTAGTTCTATCCTTTCCGAAGACTGTCCCTTCAAGTCCTTTCCTGCTCCTTCGAACTTGAGCTACGGTGAATTCGAGATGGGAAAGTACTTCACCTGCAATGATAATAATTGCGGATTAATGGGATTTCATTCCAAAGAGACGAAAGCAAGAGGAATTCAGTTCGACAAGACTCTGCGCATACCTCCTTATTGTGGTCAGTAAAATAAATATGACACATAGTAGCCTACAAAAAATTTCATCCACTTATATTTTATACCACAGGAAGCCAATTTGCGATGCACATCACTGTTGACTCGCCAGCTGCACTAAGATTTGAAATTGAACTATCACAGGGCAACATATCTACCGGAAAAATGCCTTTTATATCCATGTAAGTAGCATTTGTGCATTACTGTAAATATTTGAAGATTGAAATGCAGGACGATCAGAGTTGCAAAGTCATCAACCAATGATATCTTAAATTATCTTAACACAGAATTGGTTAGAATCAGGCAACGATAATTGCACTGTTACACGTTGGACGTCTTACATAGACACCATTAAATACGACAAGATCCCGTCTCTTAATTTTTGAAACAACAATATTTTACCACAAAATCATGTAAAAGTGGCTCTGATCGTTCAAATATTCATTTTCTTCGATGCTTCCTTCAATAATATCATTATTATTGTGTCATTAGTGTGTTTACGTGCAAAAACATTTCTTAGGAATACCGCTCCAAGTACGTCAGCTGAACAGGTCGTCATTGGAAAATATGCTCCTTTTGTTGTCAACAAGAAAACAAAACTGTCTGCTAAGATTAGTCTTGCCATCCAGCCAATCAAAACCATGAAAGTGACTGATGTTCACGGAAAGAGGTGAGGAATCCGTTTGAAATATTTTCAACAATATTGGGAGAAAAGATTAGCCTTCCAATGATACTAAAATCAATTTACATTTCAGCACATTTTACTGTACTTCCTCTGGAAATGGAGCTACTGCAATTGCAAAATCTCCAATGCAAAACATGCGAATCAATTTAACTGATACCACCTGTCAAAGTGTCAGCGCAACTCCAAGACTTTTGAGTGGAGTTTAAAGTGTCACTTTGAATGATACAATGTGCTTAGATTTCGCGAGTTATCTCTCTGTATTTATTTTCTTTGCAAAATAAAAATCGCTTCTGCAGATTTGGTCACGTCCGGAAAATTATTCATGGAATAATTAGAGTCCCATGTTAGTACTGATGACGATTATGGCACTTATGGAAAATAAATGGGCAAACATAAATACTATAGGGTCAATCCAAGGCCTAATTTTCACAAGCAGAGCAAGAAATAGGCCAGCTTTCTGCAGAACTACTAGACACTAATCTTTTTGAATGAAGTACTTTGGCTTTGGTTTAATATGTCTGAGTTATTGCTTAAACATCACAGCAAATATTATGGTTTCTTTCAACCGCAAGGGAATAAGAATACTTTATGTGATTACGAAATGTGCATAAAGTGCTTTGTTTACTGAAAAGAGACACTGTTATCGATAAATGAAGATATGCTCTAAATGTAGGCCTGTATCGTGTAGCACAAAGATTAGGATTGTTAAGATTGTTATATAACTTAGAGTTTGTTCTGAATCAGATCAAAGGCAGGCAAGTCCACAAGAGGTGAGAATCTACAGAATAGAAGCGACAACCGATCATTTCTTATCTTTTACCTGCACTGTATAAGCTTGAACTTTTTATGTATAATACATGACTCTGTTGTCGCAGTTCCACGGCATACGGTATACCAATGTGTCATCAATTCCCAATGACATTAAAGTATACATAACTGCTGCATGTTTTTGAGTTATGCCTCCCATCTCTGGACTTGCATGCCTTTGATCTGACACGCTTCACATGTTGACGTTGCCTTAGATGCTTAGACCATATAAAGAAAGTTATAATGTAAACATCACATTGACATAATATTTACTTGTTTAATTTTTATGGCTATTTTCCTGCCTTTTTAAACCGAAGAGGTGCATTTTTATACAGCAGGATGTATACTGTATTTGTGTAGTAGGTCAATGAGTAAAGAAGATATGCAGAATGTCAAGGAAGAATATGTAGATCATATACTGTATGCAGTATGTTAATATCGTACCTGTTTACGATGATGGCTCTTACCCAAGGAAAAAAAATACCTACACCTTTCATATTTATGCCGATCCGAGTTAGCTCCAGAACAGGACTGGGCAGAATAAGGCACCTCCCTTTCACCATACGATTCGAATTATACGCGCAGTTCATTTTGATAGGACCAAGTTCTGTTTCGCAACATCAATTCTTTTCCGAAAACTTGCCGAAAACTAGTTGAAAGATATTTAGATTGATTTTTTCAGTTCAGGTATTTGGCCAGAAAGTAGGACTACTATTCGCGTTGAAAAAACTAACATTGGGGATGATGATAACAATGATGACGACGACGACGATGAGGCATTCCCCGCGCAGGCTGCCAATTTATTCCTGTCCCACATGTATAACAAAACTCGTCAAGTTAGAATTTTGCGAAATTCAGATATTCCAATTTTAAAAATTGTTTTGCATACATTGTACAGACAAAAAAATGTACAATTTTTTCTCATCGAGGACAATAAATTCACGCATACTGAGCTGCGTATAAGTTATTCCCTTAATTGCACGATTAGGGAGTGACCGTCTTTGCCAGAACCGAAGTTTCACTTTCAACTGATATGGCAGGAAAATATATACAGTATAAAAAAGTGAACCAGCAAGCGGATCAATCGACTTTGACACCCTTTGGAAACAGAACACAAATTCTTAATGTGTGGTGGACATACTGTTCATATTAAGGAGGTAGGATTCCTGAGAACATCACATCATCAAAGTTGGCTTTGAACTTTGAAGGGTGAAAAACCAGACAATAGCAAGTTTCGTAATCCGCTGCTATTAATGTTCCTGAAAGCGTGACCTTGAATAATAAATGCACATGTGCACAATGCCGTTGTCAGTCGCTATCGCCTTCATATTGTGGTCTTATACTGTATAATGGCAAAAAATTAGCATATTTCACTCTCACTCTCTGCGGAAATGGTGGACGTTCAGTCATTGAATATCGGAGCCAGTAAAAGATGGATCCGTTTTAATATCATTCCCAATGAAAAAGGCTAGTAAAAGAAAATTCTGCTCATCGAGGACGGTGCTGCTCATCCATCAAAATTATTGTAGTCTATGCACAGATTAAAGGAAGACGATGATTGTGTAATATTGCACCGGAACAACGATGTGATAACACCTTTGCGTGCGACTCTCTGCAATATATTTGAGCACGGCGCTACAATAGTCGGTATTCTTCCTGAGCTGAGACCATGAGGTCACCTTTACTGATCACGGCTCTTTTACTCTCATTTTGTGAGTATCATTTCATTCATGTGCGTCAAGTAAACATTACTCCTGCAATTATCAGGCTACTTCATGGCGCGTTATGATTCTAGTCGAGCGCAATGAGGGACACGATACGGATCCAGACATACAGTTCTACACCAGCAACCTTCCAGCAACAATACTGCAGCAGATGATTTATGCTATGTCAATTGTGGCGACCACGAACCTGTTTGAAAACCAGAAATGCTGCGGTAAGCTTCGGATACACTTCCATGACTATCACAAAATAATATATTACATTATGTCTTTCTTTTTCACAGCCAATTTAGGCTGCTTTGACAATGGAGGAAGAACCCACTACTTACTGGGCCTGCCTGACTGCAACTTCATGGAGACCAAATTCTATCTGACCAATTCAGCCAAGCCTTCAGTCACTCGGGTCCTGCCTTACAACAATGCAGGGCTTCTGGAAAGGTCCGGATACGACAAGAAGTGTCCCAGCGTGTATGTAATTCACGGATACGGAGAGTCTCCCAAAATTAAGTGGGTGAAAGAAATGAAGGACGCCTTGTTGCGGAAGGTATGCATGACATGTATTTACAGCAAGTGTGGGTGTGTCAGATGTTCATTGTTTCAGTACCGAAATTCGTGCGTCAATGTGATCCTAGTGGGCTACGAAGAGCTCTCAAATATTTTCTACAACGACATGTTGCGTCATGTTGAACTGATAGGTCGAAGAATCGGATTCTTCATCGGAATGACTGTCCAACTGATGGGGGCCAATCCGGACGACATTCATATGGTAGGATTCAGCCTCGGAGGAATGATCACAGGCTACGCCGGGCAATTCCTTCTGACCAAAAACATCAGCGTTGGTCGCATTACAGGTACTGTGCCAAATAATGCGCAGGGGATGTCTTACAAATTATGAATTGTTTCAACTTGATTAGCCTTGGATCCGGCCGGACCAGGATTCTGCTCCTTCTCCCAATTCTCAGCTGGATACAAGCTGAATCAATCGCACGCTCAGTACGTCATGGCCATTCACACGAATGCAGGAAGCATTTTCCGACTCCAAGCGGGATGCATGGATCCTCTGGGGCACGTGGACTACTATCCCAACGGTGGACAAGCACAGCCGACTTGCGAAACCGGCAGCATTTTGGGTCATTAACTGTTGTTTAGACTTTCAAAAATGAAAATAATATTCCGTACACTGTTTTGCAGGCATTTTCAGCTGCCACCACTATTGCGCACCCGCTTACTTCATGAGGAGCCTTTCGAATGAGAACTGCTTCAGGTCCTTCCCAGCTGCCGATTACACCAATTTCAAAGAGTATGTACCGAGCAAGTCAACAATCGCAATAGGAAACATGGGCTTTGATTCGGTTACCACGAAAGCTAAAGGAATTCAGTATCTTAAAACTTCCGACCATGCACCATATTGCGGTGAGATTAAATAATAATTTCTCTTTCACGTAATATACGCACAGTCATGTTCTTAGTCCTTTCGTATGTTTTTATGCTTCAATTGTTGGTGTAAATTACAGGGAGCCAGTTTAGGATTGAAGCGACAACTACTAAACGTCCGGCCATCCCGATATTCATAGTTACTCTTTCGGATGGCACTTTCAGCACCGAAAAAATGAGCCTACATGCCAGCACGTAAGCATCTCAAAAATGTTGGGTAATAATAATAATGGGCTGAGCATAATTATGGCGAGAAAAAAATATTAGGCTATTGAACAATCTGCCAGTTTGGTATAATCCCGTGTGTGTTTTGCAGGAGGTCGAAACATATTACAAACATGATTGTTAGCACCATCACACCTGTAAATTTTGCCGCTGGAAGCGTTATTACTGCAAAGTTTAAACCAAAGATATCACTTAAATCTCTGGTGATAACTAATGAAGATGGATGAAGGTAAGCTGCAACATCGGAAACTGGTTGCTTGGGCTCATATTAAGGGACAAATTCTGCTATTATGTGTACAGAAGATATTCACAAGTGGATAATCCGAGAAATCGGGTTGATTTCCTCTTTAATTTGCGTTCATGCAACCGGAATTCATATATATTTACATTTTTCTCCCCATTACAGCAAGTATTATTGCAACAATGCCAAAGGTAAGGTGCCAGCTGCCAAATCCAGAATAAAACTCGACGACAACAAGTGTTAATCGGGACAGACGGGGATTAATACGGAGGATTTCTGTCAGTTTGGACTGACTTATCCAATCTTAAATGACCTTGATTTTTAAAAAAAGGATTGCAGTAGTCAAACTCTACACAAATGTACTACAGTACAGTACGTCGGTGAATCCCGTATAAATTGCATGATATAAATTTGCAATGCTTGAGAAATGTTTTTATGGCAATTAATCTCTGGAGCAGCAGAAGTAGCAGAAATGACTACTTTTCACGCAAAACATATGGTGATAATATTAAAATGCACTCATACGTAGACATTCGTAGCTACGAATATTATTTAAAATCTGAAAATCACTTGAAAATATGTAATGACCAATCAACAAATCAGTGCTGCCCTGTCATAAATGACTATATTCCATTCTGCAATAGATGTTTTCAAGAAATCAGTACCGTGTGTCAAATATTGTGGATTTTGATAAAGTGTCAGTCATCGCGGGCTTAAACGCAATTTTATCTTAGTTCTGTGCTCCATTATCCAATGTTCTGTTTCGCTCATTACCATCCAAATAGCAACTATTTAATTGAATTTTCAGTGAATAAATATATCATAAAAAGTCTAGTTAAATTTAAAACACAACCTATCTCCAATTTTTGCCTACCTTGGTGCATTTATAGGAATAAGATGGACCACACTGAAAACCTGGAGTGCATTAAAATATGCACGAAGTGAATATGTGGAGCAGAATATGCATCTATCGCATGAAATTATGCACGAAATGTCAATGGTTTGCATTATTTTATTCACTTTTGAAAACTGCATAAATTTATGCAGCGACTATGTTCACTAAGTAAGTAATTAAATGCACTATATGAATAATGTTATTCATATAGTGCATATTCCCGTTATTTTTATTCATTTCACGCAGTTTATGCAGTAAGTGAATGGAACATAAGCAGTGCGTTATTTTATTCACTTACTGCATAAACTGCATAAAATGCAGTAAGTGAATGAAATAATTGACTGCTTTTTTCCATTCACTTACTGCATTTATGCATTTTATGCAGGAAGTGAATAAATGAAATGTTTGATTAGGGATGACGTCATGCGTGTGACATCATGATGAAGGTCAGGTCTATCGGGTTTGCGGTGATCGGGAGGCAACTTATACTGACAAGACTGAAGCAGCCTTCGTTTGGCAACGGAAGGCCGCGAGTGCAATGGACACATCAGCAAAGTAAGTAGCCTAGATAACCAAGTAATAATGTATCCGTATTTGTTGACATTTACACTGCTGTCGTACTATATGTTTGATCTGTTCCTCTATGCGACACTCCGTTTCTATTTGATTTCCCCCATTTGAGTGCATTTTTGGCGTTAGCACTAATTACTGTTCCACTTACAGCAAAAATGGTTTGTTTTGGAAATCGACTTACTTCACTCCAAAACGTGGCTCCTCCAGGAGAAGATGAGGCATCAAACATAATAATTAACCACAAAGAGCGGATGAAAAAGGAAATGAAACACGTAAGTTTATGTACAGTAATTTGTGTAATCATTATCTTTAATATTTCTGAGTAATAATGTCATTAATTTCGCAGCAATTAATTTCATGCATTTACTCGAACCCTTTTCTTCCAGACATAGCCGCATCCGTACCGGAGATTGTGGATATTGAACATAGGAAGGATGGTACAGTACATGTAGAATTGCACACTTCTCATCCATCAATGTATACAACTGTCAGTATTAACTGTACGTAAGTGTATGCCGCGGCTGTGATTAATTTCATTTGTGGTTCATAATTTCATGTCATATTATGCAGAAGGTTATTAGGATAATCCTTATAATGACATCATCAGAAATGCACAATTTTATGACGATCAAAGGAAAATATTATAAAAGGATGTTGTTATGAAAGGAATCAGCTGCAGCATATTTTAATACAGTGAATGTATTTACTCAATGTATGTCAATTAGTATTGCAAATAAATGATTATTGCCAAATGCATACGTTTATTTATACAGGTGTGTATTGAACTACCAAAGATTTCACCCAATGCATATAGTCTATTAATGCACTTAAATGAATAAAGTGACTTTATTCACCTGTCCCAGTTTCAAGTTGGCAAGTGAATTAATATATTCACATTGACGCATAAGTTTATTTACTAAATGAATAGAGTGAAATTATTCACTTGTCCAATGTGGTGAATTTAAAAATGCACTCAATGCATATATTAATGCATTTGAAATGAATAAAGTGAAATTATTCACCTGTCCCAGTTTCAAGTTGGTAAGTGAATAAAATTATGCACTCCAGGTTTTCAGTGCAGAAAAGGAAGACTCTGCATAATATTTAAGCACCGTTCGATTATTATTCTTATTATTATTCCTTGTGATGTAATAAAAACTTTCCGCCGCTCTAAATGACAAGTTAGTATGTGACGTGATGCTGTGCCGGCCAGGCATATAATTCACAGAATATAGACAGATCAGCAAATCCTTCGTGATCAATTTGGCAGCTTATCCAGCCATATTGCTATTGCAAAAGATGGCATAAATCAAACTAGAGTCATAGCAGTGCCTCATTAAGCCCTGTAAATGCTTACAACCCGTGAGACATTTATGGATAGTAATGTCTGGAGCACCAGAAGTATATGACTGTATAGGATTTAGGTGCTAATGTATGTATGTATGCAACGACATTTTTCCGTGCGATGAATATTAAAATCCCTAATTTTAATATTCAAATGCAGGTTTGCAAAAATGAAAAGAGGCTATTGTTTTATTGGCATGCATTGCTTTCCAGGCGAACCGATTGGCTGCTTCGACACTGGTGGCAGAAGCCGCTACTGGCAGGGCCTTCCTAATTGCAACTTTGCGCATGCAAGAAGCATTCTTCTGGAAGGTAGTGTATGGAAGGTAGTACTTCGACTCAATATTACTCCATCACATAACTTGCATTGCAGTACCGATATGCATGTGTGAACGTGATCCGAGTGGGTTACGACGAAGAAAGAGCGGACTGGAACCTCGTGGACATATACAGGAACGCGGAGATCCTTGGCCGAAGAATCGGGTATTTCTGTCAACTTTTAATATTACTGGGCACCCATGAAGACGACATCCACTACGTAGGCTTCAGCATGGGAGGACTGATCGCCGGTTTCGTCGGAAACTATCTGAAGATAAAATATGGCATCGTTATTGGAAAGATATCGGGTAAGACTAGTCCTCTTTTTTTGCAAGAGACCACCTAATTTTTTGCATGTGAGGACAAAACACTTGAAACTGCGCTGTACTTGTAAGCTAACTCTGAATATCTATGGCATCTTTTGAAGCGTTGGATCCTGCTGGTCAAGGTGGCTGCTATTTGAGGCAAATAAGTGGTGGTTACATGCTGGACAAGTCCCATGCCAAGCAGGTGATGTGCTTGCACACAAACGGAGGCAACATCACAATGGACCAAGTGGCCTGCTTTGATCCAATAGGACACGTCGATTATTATCCAAACGGAGGACAGTTTCAACCTACATGCTTGAATCCAACTCTCTGTATGGACAACATGATTGAAAATAATGTGTATCAGCTGGCAATCAATCTTATCATGTTTTTTTCTTCCAGTGAACGTGTTCTGCAGCCATTTATCCGCACCGGCCTACTCTCTGAAACGTGTCGTTTCAAGTCCTTCCCAGCTTCCGACCACAGAGATTTCGGAGGATTCCTCGAGGGAGATTACTTTGGGTGCAAGGGAAACTGCGGAGAGATAGGCTTCCCCACGTTTGAGTCCGATGCAACTGATGGAGTACAATTTCTCCTTACTCACGCCAAGCCTCCATACTGCGGTGAATTACAATTACATCCGTGTAATGCACAATCCACTGCAATGAAAATGAAGGGCATCCTAGCAGTGAGTAACTCCAGCAGCCAGTGCAAATACCCTTTCGTCACACTGTCCACTGGTTGCTACTACACCGGCGGGCCTCATGCTATTACATGGTTCACTTACTGCTTCCCATATGTGCAGGAAGCTCGGTGGGGATCTGTCATTGAGGGCCCTGAAGAACACGACGCCATCAAGAATTACCTCGCCAAGCGTAAGCAGATGTGCATTACAGGCATCCTGGAAAGTATTTTACAGGGATCGAGAATATTGAACTTGCTTATGCCTTACAGAATACGTGACTACTTTCGTTTGGTTGGACGCACACGCCCTGGTCGATGGCGTCAATTTCTACTGGCAGACAACCCTTCAAAACCACTAAATCTTGGTTACAGCGATTGGGATAAAGAAGAAGGATATACACAGGACGCGAGGAGTTATCCATGCCTTTGCATGAAACCTAAAAACAAGTTTTTATGGGCCAACTGGGAGTGCAATAATAATTTCAACTTCATATGCGAAGCACCCTGGGAGCCTCAATAACATTTTAACTAACATATAACATATAACCACTTTCAGTATAGCGTCTCCTCTCTGGATGTAGGGAAGGATTCTGAGGTCCACATGATGTGTTGTTAGGTTGGCGTGAATAAAATCATCGTTTACTCCAAATTCCTACTTCATTCCATCAAGCAAAGTGCATCCTAATACATCCTAATAAGCCTTTGAACTGGTTAAATCAAGGGGGTAATCACTCGACTGAAAAGTGTACACTGGAGTACCAAATTCAAGGAGTACCACGGAGTAATAAAGAGTGAGGTGCCTGAGGAGTACCAGGGAGTACCACTCCCAGGTGTACACCGGAGTACCGAAGTGATTACCCCCTTGGGTTAAATGGATAGGAACTTTTTAAATTCTCGCTATTCCGTTGCCATTGTCGACTATAGGTTCTGCTTATCTTTCCCATGAATCGGACATGATCGTGTGACGTAGACATGGTAATTCATTGGCGCCATATAATAATTTAAGGCTGGAAGTGATGTTCGGGGGAAAAATAAGTCCAACTATGCAGCTTGTAACTACTGCGATTGTAACAGGCAACAACAATAATATTGACGTTGGTGTATTTATGACATGGGTTTTAAATATTTTGCATGCATCATTTATTTTTAATTCTAGAAAGTACCACTGTGGCTCCACACGTGGAGATATTAAGCAAGTGACATAACATGACCATCACCGACAAACAGCACATTAGTATGATCAACCCTAGTTACATAAGAGTGCATGTGTAGGCTACACTACGCGACTAATAAAAAATCCTGTCCTGGCGAGACTGGAATGCAGGTTCGTTCACTGCGAGGCCACACAACATGCACAAACAGATTTCCATGAAGCACAAAATTATGCAGTACTGTACAATGCAGCAATGGACTGCAACGGCAGATGATGCCGATATTAAAATCACTCGTACTCATAGAATGAGGAAGCACGTGTGTAAATCATGTAAAAGGGCAGGGTTACATTCACGCATTTTTTCTGCGAGGCAGGGATGTTCCAACGATGTTCCTTCTTCGAGGCTGGCAGTTCTGTTAAATAATATTTTTAAGATTATTATTGAACACTGAGACACGCACACTGAGAATAATAATAATCTCAAAGGAAGTTATAGTGTCACGAATGCGCATAAAACTACTGTACTTAACACAAGAAGTGTACACGTAGACTACTACATGATTTTAAAAAGTTTCGGGACAAGCATACCGTGATATTCAAGCAACAGCACTCTATGAAGGAGAATATTAGAAAGAAATATATAATTAAAGTACAGAGAGTTGTACAGCACCAAAATAATAATAATAATAATAATAATAATAATAATAATAATAATAATAATAATAATAATAATAATAATAATAATAATAATAATAATAATAATTCATACCCCGTTATCAGCCTATCGGCTCTTAAGGGGGGAAGTTTTTTTTTTGCTTTGGCTGGAACTCTTTGCTTTCATTTTACTGCGCTTTTTGGGATAGGATAGGAACGGAAGGAAGCGGCTGTGGCCTATTAATTACAGAAACAACTCCGGAATTTTCCTGGAAGGACCGTGGGAAACCACAGAAAACCACGGTCAGAGTTGCCGGCCCCGGGATTTGACCCCAGGACCTCCAGATTAGCAGTCGGACACCATATCCCCTACTCCAAACTGCTTCGGTACAGCACCGAAATATACGCTTATCATATTTTTTTTGCTAGGCTACAATATCAGTAGACTTACCTGTGCTTCAATTTGTAAGCAGGCTAACTTCGTGCCACATTTCTCACTTATTAATTTTATAGTAATCTGAAGAAAATAGATACTGGGTAAATAACTAAATATTCTTCGATTTTTGTCAGTAGGCCTACCTTGGTATTTTTGTTGTTGTATGACTCCAGGTAAAAATTAATGAACAATCCCAAAAGTGTGGAACCCAAAAGTAATGCCAAAACTCTTGTGAACTTGGGATAATTGCATTCCACAAAGAACAGGAAGGATTCGTGTATCATCAGCACAACAAATTGAGCCTAGGGAAGACACGGAAACATCACTAATATATTATAACTGACTTCTCACATATCTGGGGGGAATAATAAAGCCACAATATTATATTATTGATAAAGTATGATGGGAGTTAATTATCTGTTCAATCGGTTTTTCTTCTCTTCGTGTTAATTACACGAACAACCTTTTTACCATCTGGAGGACAGTCAGGTACCGTTTCCACCACAGGTACTTGTGGTATCCAGAGGCAGACAAGAGGTAGTACGTGTACATCAAGACGTGAATGAAGGAGTTGAGCAGCAGTAATAGAGTGTAATGTCCTCCTTTAAAGAAAGATGCAAATCAGTAGGTAAATAGCAATTTCAGAGCAGTTATCCACAGCTCAATCACCTCCAATGAATCTGACGATGTACCACACCCAACACAGTGTCGCAATGTGATGGTACACGTGCAGGAAGCTGACCTGACTGTAGCTCTTCCTCAGAACAAAAAACACCTGATCGGACAACAAGTTGGATCATTAATATTATCATAATTGCTTCAACCACGTCCAACGTCTTTTACTCTTGGTTTCATTGTTGACCATCGTGTTTGAAGCCATAATATGATAATTATAGGGCTTGTTCTACTTACAGTATCGAGCCAATCGACCACTTTGGCCAGCAAGTACCACCAACAGGCGTACACCATCTGCAAGAAAAAGGTCAACATCATTGACAAGCAGGCTAATAGCTGTTCGAACAATGCAACAATGGCTACAATGGGTTACTAATGGAATTGCTTATTTCACTTCTTTCACTAACCGTCATGGCCTGGGGACTCCTGGAAAAATCGCTCGGTTGACATATGAAGCTGTAACCATTGAACCAACCTCCTCTCACGCACTAAAATAATAACAGACATACCGTATACAGTATAAGCGTGATCAATATAATATGCAGGACTCACCAGTGTGATGATCCATGCGTTCTGGACAACTTGAAATAGGTTATATGCGATCATTGTATTTTTTAGCTGGAATGGTTCTCTACCAGTCATGAACTTGGGAAGAGCGTAGCATACCGTAACCAAGTACACCAGAGAAGCAAACAAAACAATGAAAATACTGTTCATCAATGGCAGCTCCAACAGACGAGGGTCTAAAAATAATCACAGGCGTAGAGTAAGAGAGTGGAGAATAAACACATTTAAAAAGCCTTACCTTCATTATTATAGAACAAGTAGTTGTATTGCTTCATCACAAATGAAGTCAATAATTCACTCCCATTTTCGCAACTGTCACTAAACCTTTGAAGGGTCTGGTCCATTTCCATCTCTTGCACAAATTCTCCTTTAAATAATTATGGAGCTGTAGGAATTTTGCAATTTTATGGGTATACCGATCAGAGTTAGCTCCAGAACAGGACTGGGCAGAATAAGGCACCTCCCTTTCACCATACGATTCGAATTATACGCGCAGTTCATTTTGATAGGACCAAGTTCTGTTTCGCAACATCAATTCTTGTCCGAAAACTTGCCGAAAACTAGTCGAAAGATATTTAGATTGATTTTTCCAGTTCAGGTGTTTGGCCAGAAAGTAGGACTACGCGCTGAAAAAACTAACATTGGTGATGATGATGATAACAATGACGACGACGACGATGATTAGGCATTCCCCGGCGCAGGCTGCCAATTTATTCCTGTCCCACATGTATAACAAAACTTGTCGAGTTAGAATTTTGTGAAATTCAGATATTCCAATTAAAAATTTGGTTTTTTTGAATACACTGTACAGACAAAAAAAATCTCGTCAAGGACAATAAATTCACGCACAGAGCTCTGCGTATAAGTTATTCCCTTAATTGCACGATTAAAGCGAGTGACCGTCTTTGCCAGAGCCGAAGTTTCACTTTCAACTGATATGGCAGGAAAATATAAAAAAAAGTGAACCAGCAAGCGGATAAAACGATTTTGACACCCTTTGGAAACAGAACACAAATTCTTAATGTGTGGTGGATGAGGGGCCTGGGGTATAAAAAGTTGTCCTAGGTTCAGGTTTGATAAATATTATCAAAACGCTTCCACCACGAAGCCTACCGTGTACAGTAGATTCGAGTTGATTATCCCCCCCCCAAAAAAAAAAAATGTATTTCTTCGCCCTATTTATTATTATTTTTTCTACATTTTTGTTTTTATTTTATTGGCCTTCCCAAGACCCGTAAGAACATGCTGACGCCCAATCCGTGCTGTCGAACCTGTAGACCTGTCTGAATGACCTCATGCAGTGATTTTATTATTATATTTGACCTTGTTCCAATGTGAAGGTTCAATCAGTGTCAAAATAATTGCTGATTTTGTAATCCAGCTACAGCACATGTGCGTCACTCACGATTTACACGCGAAATTGCTGAATATTTCCACATTTCCTGTACCTATATGGTGTGTAATAATAATATTCAAGAGTTATTACTCTACAAGTCTACAGGATAGTGGAATGATTTCTATCCCATGGTTTGTGACACCCAAAAAGTCTCTTACAAATTTTCACCAGAACCCGAGTAAGTTTTGCCCTAATTTACAGTGTATTTTTGGTAGCTTTGAAACAACACTGGACATCGAATAATTGGTCGCATATAGACCAATTAGAATGAAGTTTCAGTTTTTAAATTCAGCCATACAGTTGTTAGTAAAGTGCCTTGATAATATTTGCTATGTCCACTGGCCACATTACCTGGCATAATGCATGTTCACACAACAAGAAAAAAGGTACGAGTCAAAAATTCCGACCTAATTTTAAGTTTATTTTTCCTTGATAATGTGATAGTTATAAATGTATTAACTGTGTCTTATTATAAGAAACATCAAAATAATGTAAGGACATGTAATTGACTCTGACATAGTCACGGTGTGCGTTTGAAAACAAGTGAAGTGATTGGAACGCCTTTAAAATAGGTCAGACGAGACTACATACTGTGTAACAAGTTGCCCTAGGTCCAGGCCTATAAGATGTCAAACCTGAAATTGTGGTCTCACATAATATTATATGAAAGGTGGCATCCCGACAGCACATCTTACACCACAGCTTATTGTACAGAATAATTAATTTATCGTCGCACTAAACAATAATTAAAACAGGAACTTGCGTGCACCTGCTGAAAGTATCATAAAATTGGCATCACTCTAGCTGCTAAATGATGCTGAAAATCCCAAAATTATTCTAACACAGTTTGTGTCTTAAAATATTAATTGAAAGGTTCTAATTGTGGAGTGTCACAGATCGAAATGTAATAAAAGGAAAATTATTGTGGGAGTTAGTGTGTAGTTCTTAATATGCTTACTCTCCCCGGCACATGTTGTTGGTAGTGACCTTCACTGCTGACGTCTGGCATTGTGATGTAGCTATCACTGTTCAAGATCATGGTCACCAGTTCACGCATTTGTTCTGTGAGGCAGGCTGCCATTAATTTTCTCTCTCTTTGTGATGGTTGAATAATGGTCTACATTGTAGGTCGCGCATGCTTCAGTCGCAGGCTCGGCATGCTATTCAAAAGAAATAGAAATACATGTAACGGTGCTGAATGTAGTTTCCAGGAGCAATAATAATCAGACCCATATTTATATACGTTAGCATTGCTTTTCTGTAAAGTGGCTGCTGGAGTGAACAATCCGCCACTTTTCACCTCTTCGTTTCTGACCTAATGTCTTGAGCAATTCATCCCTCTGTATAGCAATAAAATACTCATATCCAGAAGGCCGGAGGTATGAAAGCAAATTGTAAAAAATCTCAGCGGATTATGTGTGCGTGTATTCCGGCACTTTGCCTATTACTACACAGCTCTCTTAATTTGAGTCCTCTTAATTAGACATAAGAGTGAGCGTACCTGCGCTTCAATTTGCAGGCAGGCCAATTTCCTCCCATACTTATCACCCATTAATTTTATGGTCACCTGAAAAGTAGCCTAATTAGCGTATAGTCATAAAATAGTTTCGTCACTCTTTATCAATTATATTACCTTGGTGTTTTTTCCGCTGTAGGATTCGAAATAAAAATTAATGAACAGCCACAAAATCGTAGGCCCCAAGAAAAACGCCAGTGCCCTCGTGAATTTGGGATAATTGCAGTCAACGAAGAATAGGAAGGATTCGTGTATCATGAGCACAACGAACTGAGCCTGTAAAAGACATTGCAAGGTGACTTGGTTCATTTCCAAAAAATAAAAGAAGACTGCCTGCAACAAATAAATTGATAAAGATTCTCGATGAGACGATTAATTATTATTAATTCTCTAAAACAGGTTCTGACTCTTCCTGTCAGTACCCCCCCCCCCTTTACCATTTGGATGACGGTGAGGTACCGCTTCCACCACAAGTACTTGTGGTATCCTAAACCAGCAAGCAGGTAGTAAGTGTACATCAAAACATGAACAAAAGAGTTGCACAGTATTAGTAGTGTCCAATGTCCGCCTGTGAAACAAGCGCAAATTACTTTTTGCGAGCTCACTTCCATTGCCACAACAACTAATTACTCACCTCCGATGAACCGCACTACATACCACGCCCAGAAGGGCGTTGATATGTGATGGTACACGTGCAGGAAGCTGACTTGAGAGTAGCTCTTTCTCAGCACAAAAAACACCTGATCGGACAAACAGGTTTGACGATTAAACACTTGCATGACATGTTACTTGCTGACCTACCGTATCGAGCCAGTCCACCACTTTGGCCAGCAAGTACCACCAACACGTGTACACCATCTGAAAATTTACCAAAGTTTTTAAATATTATCTGCATTAAAATTTTCGGCCTACACGGAGTAATTCACCTACTGTGGAGTCTGTATAGCAAGTGGGACGAAAATTCGACCCCTTCTTTTTAAAACTAACCATCATAGCCTGGGGACTTCTGGAAAAGTCGCTGGGTTGGCATAAAAAGCTGTACCCATTGAACCATCCTCCTCTCACGCACTAAAACAATAGCAAGTACATTAATTATTACTGCATGATTAAAGATATGCTGGAATTTTGTAACTCACCAACACAACAATCCAGGAGTTCTGCACAACTTGTAACGCGTTGTACACAGTCAGTGTGTGCTTGAGATTCAATGGTTCTCGACCTTCCATGAACTTTGGAAGTGCGTAACATACAATTAAAAAGTACACCATTGCAGCTCCCAAAACAATCCAAACGCTATTCATCAACGGCAATTCCATGAATCGAGGGTCTGCAAAACGTTCAACTTGTCAAAAATTCGAGTTAAAACGAGGCTGATAGTTTACCTTCATTGTCGTACAGGAAGTAGTTGTACTGCTTCGAAATATACGACGTCAAGTGTGTTCCGGTTCCGTTAGCCGCGTCTTCGTCCAGCTGAATTTTCTCCATTTTGGCCACTTGTTGTCCAGATGATGTGAACTGCCCAAGTCCTTCTTCAATAATGGACCCACAGAAATACTACAACATTATAAAATGTTCCCTCGTGCAGCCTGCGTATCGCCTTTCTTCCCATATAATCACACAATCATATGCACAATGTTTATATCCGATTCGACCTGAAAGTAGAACCACATTTTAATTTATAGAGCTAGCCCGAATTTCGTGAAGGGGCTAACTTTACGTTCTCCAGATCATTACTCCGGACGGAAAAAAAGTTGCCTTTATTTGTCATTGCGTAAGAAGAATAACGCCAAAAGTTGGTCAGTCAACAGCAGGAGTGCGATTCTGAATTAGGATTTAGGGTCCTTCTCTGATTGGCCAGCCTAATCCATGACATCATGACTGATTAGGACCCAGTTCGGTGTGGTTCAAATATGAGTGTTTAAAAACCTCGGTCTTGAATGGAAATAAAGTGTTTGAGTAAAAAAAAGTAACTTACCATCACCCAGCGTATGTTTTGACATGTTCTAATCGGGATTTAAAATTTAAATTATTTTTAGAAGAATTCTAGGAAGAATACAGCTTGACAGTTACCTGCCTAATATTTTTAATTGTCCATTGCTGATAGAAAATAATGTTATTGCTGCACTGAAATCCTTTACTTCTTTTCGATAAGAACACAGTTCCCCGCTGCGGCAAAGAGTGTGGCCTGCTCCATCAAATCGCATACGAATGTGGAGCTCATTATTACGATTCAACCAGGGAATGATGTCGATCTATCAAGCTTTTAATGTGGCAGTAAGTTTCATTTAACTGACATTAATGAGAGTCAAAAAAGTTACTTGACTGGTGTTGTTATTTTTAAAAAGTCGAAATGTAGCGGACTTCAATCGCAATGCAGTTTACTTTGGAATCGATTAAGGCAGAACAAGGTGCCCAATAGAGAGGATGGCGTGATTAACATACTTTGCATATGGAACACCGTGACAATATCATGGGGCGCAACAGGTCCAGCCAGAGTTTGGAAAAAAAAACTAACTGGAAATTTGGGTCGAATATTTTGAGGCAAGAGAGATTGTGGGCGTCATTTTCTGGTTTGCAGCTTTCTGCGTATATAGAGAAACGTGGTTATATTAGTTTACACATAAAGGATTACAATAAGACGACGGACTATAATTATAGCCAATCATGAGAAACCTCTCCTTCAAATTAGACATCTTTTTAGAATATATTGATATTTCTTCTAGGATTTAATCCCATTCACACAGACGATATTGTTTTGCCTGATTGAACTTCAAAAACTTAGCCTACTTTTGTATCTAATGCTGAGCTACAATTTTTTGAGGGTGAACAAAATTGTTATACAGCCTTGAAAAGCTGAACTCTGTTTTTGTACTATACAAAAAGTTCATGAATAATTGTTTTGTTTCATTTTATCATTGAGCACAATTTTTCGCAGTTCGTTTATTACTTGATAGGTGTTTTTACGAACACATTATTATGACCAAGTGCCAGCAATGGCTGCCGATTATGACATTAGTGAACCATAACCTATTGTATAGGAAAAGTTATAAGAAAATTCCATTTTGGCAAGACCGCTTTCACTTTTTTTTCTGGTAGCATATACTGACCACTCTAATCGATAATGGCATCAATGTTTGGTATCAAAATAATATGCTCTCAAGGTTTCGCAAGAAAAGAGGGCGTGAACAGACAAATATGTCGGTTCTAGGAGGTATATTTTGCAAAAAAGTATTTATCCAGAAATGCAAATGTGCTGCGTCATCATTACATACATGGCATTAAAATTGACAATGTCACGGTAAAATTAATATTGACTAAATGTAAATAAGGAACAAGTCAACGTAAGTTGAGTAGATTACTTTACTTCATTAATGAGTAATGCGGTTCGGCATTTAGTGGCAATGTAATATGACTAAATCATGTCCATTGCACAACGTTTTTGAAACTTGTCAAGTGAGTCGATAAATTTTGACTCGAAAGAAGGCCAATGGGGTAGTTTGCTACCCACTACCTTTTTAGACGTAACAATTTTCCGATCTAATTGTCCCACAGAGGTTTAAAAAATACTATTATTACTCTTTTTTATATAATAATACCAGGCGTTTGTTAGGCAACAACCATGGGTGCTGCATAGGGTGTGGACAACTTGTAATTTCAACATTAGAAAAGTCATCGCATTATAATACTGGCATGGACTGGTTGCTTTTAACACTTGTGGAACCAGCTGATTAGCATCATGTAACGCATTTTAAATTTTGGAATGTAAACGATCGTCGTCAAATGTGCGTTGCTTGTTATCGATATACAAGAAAGGAGGGCGTTGTGCGTAATTCATTGGGCGCTCAACTTTCACTCTCAAAAACTGGATGAAAACAAGATCGACAAATTCAAAATAAATCAACAGGAGCATGGAAAGTAATGTCACACACATCATTACACCAAATGAGAATAGAAAAAGAATTGAAGTAACAGCATGTGTACATATTGCAGGAAATGGTATGCAATATAGCGGTAGTCTATTTACTATAAGTAAATGCCATTATGATACAAAGTAATGAAGTCTGAATTTTTAATGTGCACGTTACATAATTATTCAATTGTGATGCTCCAACATACTGTTCGTATTCAGGAGGTCGTCCTGAGAACATCCCATCATCAACGCTGGCTTTGAACTTTGAAGGGTGAAAAATCATACAATAGCAAGTTTCGTAATCGTGTTATTAATGTTCCTGAAAGCGTGACCTTGAATAATAAATGCAAATGTGCACAATTCAGTTGTCAGTCGCTATCACCTTCAAATTGCTGCCACATATAATGGGAGAAAATAAGCATATTTCACTGTCACTCTCCATGGAAATGGTGGACGTTCAGTAATTGAATATCGGAGCCAGTAAAAGATGGATCCATTTTAATATGGCATGCAAAAGGCCCAGTAAAAGGAAATTCTGCTTGGTGAATTAGCCGATTCATCGAGGGCGGTGCTGCTCATCCATCAAAATTGTAGTCTATGCACAGATCAAAGGAAGACGATGATTGTGTAACATTGCACCGGAACAACGATGTGATAATAACACCTTTGCGTGCGACTCTCTGCAATATATTTGAGCGCGGGGCTACAATATTTTTGCGACAGTCGGTATTCCGCCTGAGCTGAGACCATGAGGCCACCTTTACTCCTCACCGCTCTGTTACTCTCATTTTGTGAGTATCATTTTTTCATGTGCGTCAAGTAAACATTACTCCTGCAATTATTAAGCTACTTCATGGCGCGTTATGATTCTAGTCGAGTGCAATGAGGGACAGGATCCGTATCCAGACATACAGTTCTACACCAGCAACCTTCCAGCAACAATACTGCAGCAGTTGACTTATTCTATGTCAATTGTGGCGACCACGAACCTGTTTGAAAACCAGAAATGCTGCGGTAAGCTTCGGATAAACTTCAATGACTATCACAGCATAATTACAGTATGTCTTTCTTTTTCACAGCCAATTTAGGCTGCTTTGACAATGGAGGAAGAACCCACTACTTACTGGGCCTGCCTGACTGCAACTTCATGGAGACCAAATTCTATCTGACCAATTCAGCCAAGCCTTCAGTCACTCGTGTCCTGCCTTACAACAATGCAGGGCTTCTGGAAAGGTCCGGATACGACAAGAAGTGTCCCAGCGTGTACATAATTCACGGATACACAGAGTCTGCCAAAATTAAGTGGATGAAAGAAATGAAGGACGCATTGTTGAGGAAGGTATATGCATGGCATGCATTTACAAGTGTGGGTTTGTCAGATGTTCATTGTTTCAGTACCGAAATTCGTGCGTCAATGTGATCCGAGTGGGCTACGAAGAGATCTCAAATTTTCTCTACACCGACATGTCGCGGCATGCTGAACTGATAGGTCGAAGAATCGGATTCTTCATCGGAATGACTGTCCAACTGATGGGGGCCAATCCGGACGACATTCATCTGGTAGGATTCAGCCTCGGAGGAATGATCACAGGCTACGCCGGACAATTCCTTCTGACCAAAAACATCAGCGTTGGTCGCATTACAGGTACTGTGCCAAATAATGCGCAGGGGATGTCTTACAAATTATGAATTGTTTCAACTTGATTAGCCTTGGATCCGGCCGGACCAGGATTCTGCTCCTTCTCCCAATTCTCAGCTGGATACAAGCTGAATCAATCGCACGCTCAGTACGTCATGGTCATACACACGAATGGAGGAAACATTCTCCAACTCCAAATGGGATGCATGGAACCCCTGGGGCACGTGGACTACTATCCCAACGGTGGACAGGAACAGCCGACTTGCAAAACCAGCATTTATGGTCATTAACTGGTGTTTTGATTTTCAAAAATGCAAATAATATTCTGGACACTATATTTTGCAGGCCTTTTCGGCTGCAACCACATGTGCGCACACGCTTACTTCACGAGGAGCATTTCGAATGAGAACTGCTTCAGGTCCTTCCCAGCTGCCGATTACACCAAATTCAAAGAGTATGTACCGAGCAAGTCAACAAACGCAATAGGAAACATGGGCTTTTATTCGGTTACCACGAAAGCTAAAGGAATTCAGTTTCTTAAAACTTCCGACCATGCACCATATTGCGGTGAGATTCAATATTAATAATTTCTCTTTCACGTAATATATACGCACAGTCATGTTCTTCAATTGTTGGTGTAAATTATTACAGGAAGCCAGTTTAGGATTGAAGCGACAACTAAACGTCCGGCCATCCCGACATTCAGTGTTACTCTTTCGGATGGCACTTTCAGCACCGAAAAGATGAGCGTACATGCCACGTGAGCATCTCAAAAATGTTCGGTAATAAGAATGGGCTGAGGATAATAATTATGTCGAGAAAAAATAGATAGGCTATCGTACAATGGGCTAGTTTGGTATAATCCCGTGTGTGTTTTGCAGGAGATCGACACATATTACAAACATCATTGTTAGCACCATCGCACGCTTAAATTTTGCCGCTGGAAGAGTTATTACTGCAAAGTTTAGTACAAACCTATCACTTAAATCTTTGGTGATAACTAATGAAGATGGATTAAGGTAAGCTGCAACATCGGACACTGGTTGCTTGGGCTCATATTAAGGGAAAAATATTGTTATTCTGCTATTATGTGTACAGAAAATATTCACAGGGGATAATCCGAGAAAGCAGGTTGATTTCCTCTTTAATTAGCGTTCGTGCAACCGGCCCTCACTCACTGAACTCAAATATATTTACATTTTTCTCCCCATTACAGCAAGTATTATTGCAACAATAATGCCAAAAGTACGGTGCCAGCTGCCAAATTCAGAATAAAACTCGACGACAACAAGTGTTAAAACCAATTGGGACAGACAAGGATTAATACGGCGGATTTCTGTCAGTTTGGAATAACTTATCCAATATTAAATGACCTTGATTTTTTTAAAAAGATTACAGTAGTCAAACTCTACACAAATGTACAGTACAGTACGTCGTTGAATCCCGTATAAATTGCATGATATAAATTTGCAATGCATGAGAAACGTTGTTATGGTAATTAATCGCTGGAGCTGCAAAAGTAGCAGAAATGACTATTTTTCACTCAAAACATATGGTGATAATATCACCAATCGCCATGCACTCATACGTATAGACCTTCGTTGCTACAAAAATGATTTAAAATATGAAAATCATTGGAAAATATGTAATGACCAATCCACAAATCAGTGCTGCCCTGGCATAAATAAATTCCATTCTGCAGTAGATGTTTTCGAGAAATCACTACCGTATCTCAAATATTGTGGATTTTGAAAAAGTGTCAGTCATCGCCGGCTTCTAGAAGAGAAACACAATTTTATCTTAGTTCTGTGCTCCATTATCCAATGTCCTGTTTCGCTCAGAACCATCCTATCCATATAGTAAATATTTTAATTGAATTTTCAGTGAATAAATATATCATAAAATTGTAGTTAAATTTAAAACACGTCCTACGTATGTCAACTTTTTTCCTGCCTGGTGCATTTATAGGATTAAGATGGACCAGAAAAGGAGGGCTCTACATAATATTTAAGCACCGTTCGATTGTTATTATTATTATTATTATTATTATTATTATTATTATTATTATTATTATTATTATTATTATTATTATTATTATTATTTACGTTACCCCGTGCTAGGGCCATGGGCCCTTATAGGGGGGTGGATTACCACCATTTTCCTTCAATTTTCTTATTATTTTCTTCTAACACCGGTGCAAGGATGAAAGGACAAGAGGTAAGGATAGGGATTTTCGGGGAGGGAACATGGGTGCAAGTGCACGTCTGAAAACGGGTCATGTGCTATTCCCCAGGAGGTTAGGTTGCCAGACACCTCCAAGGTGCAGGTCAGAGACCCTCCCGACGCAGGTGAAAGGAAAGTTCCCCAGGCGGGGATCGAACCTGGGGCCTTTCACTCAGCAAGCCGAGACGTTACCATCACGGCCACCACACCTCCCCTTATGATGATTATTATTATTATTATTATTATTATTATTATTATTATTATTATTATTATTATTATTATTATTATTATTATTATTCCTTGTGATGTAAAAAAACTTTCCGCCGCTCTAAATTACAAGTATGCGACGGGATGGCCAGGCGTAAAATAATTCACAGAATAGAGACAGATCAGCAAATCCTTCGTGATCAATTTGGCAGCTTATCCAGCCCTATTGCTATTGCAAAAGATGGCATACATCAAACTAGAGTCATAGCAGTGCGTCATTAAGCCCTGTAAATGCTTACAACACATGAGATATATTTATGGATAGTAATGTCTGGAGCAGCAGAAGTACATGACTGTGTAGGATTTAGTTGGTAATACAGTACTTACTTTACATGTGTTGACGCAAACGGAAATTTTTTGATCAACAGATCGACCTGCAATACTCCTATTTTTGTTTGAAAAACCACCTGCATGATTGTGTATGCCATCTGAAAATTACGTACTTAAAGCAATCTCTCCTTGCGAAACAAGAGTATCTCAGACATACTTTTCCCCACACGTTGAACTGTATTAAAGAGGCAATGCAATATATTGCCCTTTAAAATGTATTGAAATGTATGCAACCACATTTTTCAGTAGGTATAGCCTCATTGCAAGCAGCAGATTCCAACAATATGCGTCGCTTTTTCATCCCTCTTCTCCTCGTTTCCACTGCTGGTAAGTGACTCTTTGATCGCCTTCAGTGCAATCTTCACAAACTGCGATTCTAAAGACATTACTGTGTATTTATTTCAGTCAGTGGTATTGAAAAGCCTTGCTGTCCTTACGCAATTTTCGACTACGACTATTATCTGGGCGACCTTGACGTTTTAATTTTGGATCAACTGAAAGCTGTGGCGGAAGCAGTGAATTCAACTGATTTACTTGCAGATGAAGTGTGCTGTGGTAATGTTTTCCCCATTTGAGTTTCGGCGCATTTACATAGACTCTTTATTCACAAATAAGCGAGACTCTCGTTGGTTGTGGCACATTGCAAAAGAACGCAACGACATTTTTCCGGTGCGGTGAATATTAAAATACGGATTTTTAATATTCAAATGCAGGTTTGCAAAAATGAAAAGAGGCTATTGTTTTATTGGGATGTATTGCTTTCCAGGAGAACCGATTGGCTGCTTCAACACTGGTGGCAGAAGCCGCTACTTGCAGGGCCTTCCTAATTGCAACTTTAGGCCAACGAGATTCTACCTGACCAATTCAGCCGACCCGTCCAACGTTCAGAATCTCACTTACGACAGTCAAGAACTATTATTAGGGAGTAATTACAATAAGACTTGCTCAACAATCATAATAGTGCACGGATTTACTGAGTCTCCGTTCATCACTGGGTTGTGCGCATGCAAGAAGCATTCTTCTGGAAGGTATAGTGTATGGAAGGTAGTACTTCGACTTAATATTACTCCGTCACATAACTTTCATTGCAGTACCGATATTCACGTGTGAACGTGATCCGAGTGGGTTACAACGAAGAAAGAGCGGACTGGAACCTCGTGGACATATACAGGAACGCGGAGATCATTGGCCGAAGAATCGGGTATTTCTGTCAACTTTTAATATTACTGGGCACCCATGAAGACGACATCCACTACGTAGGCTTCAGCATGGGAGGACTGATCGCCGGTTTCGTCGGAAAATATCTGAAGATAAAATATGGCATCGTTATCGGAAAGATATCGGGTAAGACTGATGGTCCTTTTTTTGCAAGAGACCAGCTAATTTTTGCATGTGAGGACAGAACACTTGAAACTGCGCTATACTTGTAAGCTAACTATGAATGTCTGGCATCTTTTGAAGCGTTGGATCCTGCTGGTCAAGGTGGCTGCTATTTGAGGCAAATAAGTGGTGGTTACATGCTGGACAAGTCCCATGCCAAGCAGGTGATGTGCTTGCACACAAACGGAGGCAACATCACAATGGACCAAGTGGCCTGATCCAATAGGACACGTCGATTATTATCCAAACGGAGGACAGTTTCAACCTACGTGCTCGAATCCAACTCTCTGTATGGACAACATGATTAAAAATAATGTGTATCAGCTGGCAATCAATCTTACCATGTTTTTCCCCCCAGTGAACGCGTTCTGCAGCCATTTATCCGCACCGGCCTACTGCATATGCAGCATACTCTCAGAAACATGTCGTTTCAAGTCCTTCCCAGCTTCCGACCACAGAGATTTCGGAGGATTCCTCAAGGGAGATTACTTCGAGTGCAAGGGAAACTGCGGAGAGATGGGCTTCCCCACGTTTGAGTCCAATGCAACTGGAGTACAATTTCTCCTTACTCACGCCAACCCTCCATACTGCGGCGAGTTATACACTTGCATATACGTATGTAATGCACTCTTTGGGCTTAAACGGCATTAACATTATGTCATTACAGGAAGCCATTTTAAGATCAGTATCACACTCTACACGCCAGCAATTGTGGCGTCGTTCATTACGTTGTCAGATTATTACAACCACTCTACTGGGGAAATGCTGTTTTTAGCAGTGTAAGTATGACTCTATATTAGTCTTTTTTATTTATATATAAAAGGTTTCGGTCAATGGTGTCCTGGAGCCATACGACCCTTACTACTCTAGATAATTATCATGCACTTGGCATAGAATCATGAGCATTTTATATAGCGCTCACATCAGCTGTTTCGTAAACTTGATTAGCCGTGTAAGCAGCATTATTTTCCTCACGCCGCATTTCACTCTTTGTTTTATTTGCATTTGTGCCATTTCAGGAGCACTTCGAATAAAGTCACCGAGGTGGTTCTTGGAGACTACGCTCCATTGAATTTCTCTCCGGGTGAGGCCATTCAGGCAACAATGAAGCCTTACTTACTGCCCATCAAGTCTATGCAAGTAACCAACGACGAGGGCGTGAGGTGAGATGGAGTGCTGAAAATAATTGTAATGTTTCTTCAGGAGTTACCATCTTCTAACTTTGCAATCTCATTCCAGCAAGTATTACTGCTCTTCCAGTCTAATCGGAATTAGTCTACAAACACAAATATTATTACGCGATCAACCGTGCTACATGCCATAATTTATGGTGAAGATGAGTGAAGCTGGTTGTATTATTCATGTTGTTGTGTTATAGCCGCAACCTGATGTTATAAGTTCAGAGGCGAATAACACAATTTAAAATATCGAATTAAATATTATCGAGTACAGAGTGCTTCCTTCCTTTAGATAGGGCGTCTAATTGTTGCTTTTTCATTCGACCTTGAAAGGCATCCTATTGAAAAGGAGGCATTTAAGAGCACGGTGTATATACATGAAATCTTGGCAGAGAAAAAAATATATCCAGGATTTTTAAAAGTACGCAAAGGAGTGATTCACTTCTATCCCTTCCAGTATAAGCACTTGTATTTGCAAATACCACGAAACGCTGACAGCATTACAATTGCACACCTGGCCATAATTACTGCACGTGTGCTCAACAGACGAGATTATTTTAAGCAGGTGCCTCGTACATCAATCATAAACGGTGTAAAATACAGTAAAAATGCAGAAAAGCTAATGCCACGATTCGCTATTTATTGCTGAGTTTTGGGATATAAACATCCACATTTCCGACGCTAATTTACACCTTCCGTGCGGTGCACGTAAGACTTATTTTTTGCTTTTTGCTTTTGCTTCGACACTAGCTGCAGGACGCACTATTGGCAAGGCTTACCAAACTGCAACTTTAAGGAAACCAAGTTTTACTTGACCAATTCAGGTGACCAATTCCCTAGTTCAGATGTTGGCCTAACAACAACTCTTAGCGTTGTCTTAACATACAGGGATCCACTTTCGTGTCACCGTCCAAGTTCCTGTATACCGCCTATTCCATCGCTTGCAATCACTCTCTCTCGGATGGTTCACACACTGCAGGAAAGATGGCAATTGCATCCATTTTTGTAGACATATACAGTATTTATTACGTACAGTACTATTTGTATACTGTATAGTACAGTTGCAACTCATGCGCGTCTCATTTTGCACATAAACATGGGACTAAAGAAGTCAAGGGTTCTCATAGGCAACTTTGCGCCTATAGATTTCAGCAAAAGGGGCTGTCATCAAGGCAGAAATATCTCCTCCTCTTACTAACATACGATCTGTGCAAGGGAGGAATGAAGACGAAAAGAGGTGAAGAAAATTCTGCATGTTAATTACTACATTTTCTATCTGCCTTAAGTATTACAAATAATTTTCCAGCAAGTATTATTCTCGAAGTGGCCTTTCACTGACACCGATATCGAAACTGAAACTATACAAGACAAGAAATTCTAATTGAGCCCACAGCGTACATGTATAATGGCTTTGTCACTTAATAAAGCAATGCCCCTCATAAAATACTGCTTGGAATAATTAGCGCAGGGATTATTTGATTGGAATAGAAATGTCAACATGCATGCAGGTAAGGCATTGGAGAATATTCCCAAGGCATTTGATACCTTACAATACGGTATATTACAATGTACTAAACATTTCAACCCTGTCCGCACCCCCAATAATCAGACAATCAGCCGTACATCAATAGCTATAGAAATCATACTACAGTAGAATAAAATAATTGAATGGCTCCACAGAACCAGTGTAAAAGTCCAGAGGAATAGAAAAATGGTGGATGTACCACATAGCACTGAACACTCTTTCGCCAGCCAGTAATATTTTTGTGTGATTGGATCATTGTAGAGCTACGTGATTGATTAATGCATGTTGTTTATACATAAACGTTCAATGCACTATAGCTAATGACTCATACCCAGAACATCAGCAGAACTATTCTTTTATTGCTCATGACCTGATGAGTGATGGTACAGTACTGAAATGTGCAGTGAGGACTGCACGGACAGGAATGCCAGTCAACAGGTCAGCTGCAGGTAAGTGTTGTTTAAATTTAGATTAATGTGGATTTACCCTTCACTTGTTGGTAATTTTAATTTCGGTTTCACACATTACAGATTGGCGCCTGCTTGGCTTATTTCTGCTAGCAGTACAAGTATAAGAAAAATAGCCTGGCCGAATAATATTCTGATTATGCAACAGGCATGAAGAAATTGCAATTATTTCTGGGTATATACTGAATAATTACCTCTTGCAATGCAATATTCCATATCAACACTTTGCTTTTTCATATTTATTAGTAACAGTAGCATCTATATGCACAGCAGATGTCGATTTAGGAAGAGACATACCTGAAAGCAAGATTACTTCTCCAATGTGCTCCAGGATTGCCCGTGACGTTAACCGCGTACTGCAAATGCTGAGATGGAATATTCGCGACAATTCAACGACCGCTTGCTACGGTAAATGCTCACTTATGCTTCTTAGAACGGTGGCTAATAATAATAATTTGGAAAACTCGATCGGCAGGAGAATTTGGGTGCTTCCGACGAACGGAGACCAGTTACATTTGGGGCTTGCCTCGAAACCAGACGACCTACTTCATTCTGACAACCTCAACAAATCCAAACACAAGCACGAACATCTCGTACGAAAGCAACTTCCGCAAAGTTGGATTTGACATCAGCTGTAAAACCATCTTTATCGTCCACGGATGGACCCAAAACACCCAACGAGGTTGGATCATCGACATGCAAGACCGACTCTTTCTCTTGGTTAGGACGATTTATCCGAACGATTTATCTGTTCCTGTTTTTTTCTATACGTTTAGTTTGCGGGATAACCCGAATTATACCATTCATTTGCAGGAGCCGTGCTTTAACATTGTAAGAGTCGACTGGGGTAATAAGAAAAACTACAATTACGTCACAGCCGCCATAGAATCCGAGTTGATCGGGCGACAAATGGCCGTCCTAATTAGGAATATGGTCCAGCAAGGAGCAAATGCAAGCGATTTTCATCTAGTTGGATTTAGCATGGGAGCTCACATTTGCGGATTCTGCGGCCACTTTCTCATCCAAAAATATGGCTTGACACTTGGAATAATAAGCGGTGAGCCAGCTGTGCACAACCGTAGGCACTTACAGCATTATGTAAATTATTATTACCTGCTGATGGCATTATTAGAAATGTCTGCTTGCTTTAGGTTTGGATCCTGCTGGACCTTTGTTTTGTTACTCTGGGCAGCTGGCTTCTGGTTACAAGCTGAAAGCGACACAGGCAGACTTTGTTGATGTGATTCACACGAACGCGGGAAACCTGATCAACAGCCAGGTCGGATGCTATGAGAGTCTGGGTCACGTTGATTTCTTTCCAAACGGAGGTCAAGCACAACCAATGTGCTCAGGGATAAGTGAGTCCACACCTTTGCACTCCAGCCTGCATACCATGAAGGTTTAATTGCATTTTCTACTCGGCCGACAGACAGTGCATCTTGTAGCCACGCAATGAGCACCATTTATTACGTCGACTCATTAACTGAAGGACCTTGCACTCTACGCACTTTCCCTGTGCCTCCCTGGACACCTTTTCAAAAATATGTGGATGGGGAATTTTTCGAGTGCAATAACGGATGTGGAGAGGTGGGATATTTTTCAAACCGCCATCTAGGAAGAGGATGGCAGTATGGATCAACCCTCAAAAATTTTGGTTATTGCGGTACGAAAACTCACTTGCACTTGTAGGTTTTTTCTGAAATTGATGCACCTTGTCTATTGTTCGTGGACTTTATTTATTTATTTCCTCAGGAAGCCAATATAAATTTGATATTAATCGTCAAAGCCTTGTCTTCCCATTTCTCCAAATGAAAGTCATTTTAGAAGACATATCAAACGTCACAACCAATGAAATGAAAATAAAGTTGTAAGTAGCAGTGGTAGCACAATAGTATTTTCCACCAAAGCAATGTGAGGTACTTTTGCTTCCAACAAGCAAACAGTAACACAATAATGAAAAAAGTAACTTTCAGCAATAGAAGAAAAACTGTTGCCGTAAGCCGATATTCTCCACTGAAATTTTTAGATGAAATTACAGCAGAGGTCACGTATGGATTTTTGGAAGCATTTTTCTTTCACAGGGATGTAAATCTGGCAATAACAAATGAGGATGGTATCAGGTACGTTGCTCAAATAATCATGGTCCTGTATGTCCTTAAAAACATTAAAATCATTCAGAGTAATAGCGTCTCTTTTCAGTGTATCTCCCTGCTTACATGCCTGGAAACCAACTAAGGGAAGAAGCCACTTCATTGAAAAGCTTCGAGCGGATTGTTAATACAGCATATTATTACTGCTTAATAATAAATCAAGCCTTTGTAAGTTAATTTTTAAGTACTGTTCTGAATAGAATATTTTTGCTGTAATACATGTATTATTAGTAGAGAAAACTAGTGCTGCATATTATTCCTTAAAACCATTCAAGATAGACCTATCTTGAGTCATAGTTCTGTACAAAAATGTTCAACACTATACAGTATAATCAAGAACAAATCAGTTCAAATTGATCACTATGATTGCCCCAATTGTTTTGAAACCGTGTGTTAAGTTCCATGCATTGTACTGCAGTGTTGCAACCATTTTATGCACTTATACCTTTACATATTTTTATGGATACGTGGACAGTGTCAACAGCCGAAATAGCATAATTTGAAAGGTATAATGTCATCACAGGATGGATAAATTAATTGTAGTATGCAGTACAGTTCCAGTAATATAACATTGACAGTTATTGCTGGGTAGCCTATAAATTGCCAAGGGCCCGGGCCATAAAAATACGCGTCTGTTGGTGGAGGAACAAAATGCAGTGCATGTCATGTGGTGTAAAGTGAATGTAAATGCCTCCTGTACCAAGGAAATAAATGGCTGAAATTTCAAGGCCGCTATGCAGATGGAGAAAGATACAAGTCCACTGACTTACTAAGGCTTTTTTTGCCACTTAGGTATATCTAGAAATACACAGGGAAACAATGTGACATGCATAAAAATGCAAATCTCCCCCCCCCCCCTGGTCTCCCCATGTCAGAGCTTTGCAGTGTGCATGACCTCTGCCTGCATTGTGCAGTATACTGTTCGGTGTTTTCCGACACTCCTGGACTAATCAATGGTATAATAGGCAACAACAAGTTAGTGGCTTGTGATATAGAGGTCAAGGTTGGCACGCAATGGTTGGTTTACTAGCGTATATGCAGGGTCTGACAGATGGATAGTCGAAGGTATGTGTACAAATTTCAATCAAGTTCGTAGCGGTAATGGCAACATGATATTTTCTCACGTCACGTCGCCTCACAGAAATAATAAGTTGCATGTCCGACTTTCCAAATTACCCCTACTCTCTACATTTCTTTAATCAACCGTATTTCAAAATACGCCCATATCAGATACTATATCTAATAACAAATAGCATCGTACATATGAGCACATTTAATGCCCCTTCTAAAAGAGCTGAAAGTTTCACATGACGGTTGACTCTAATACTGTTTAGGCCAATAGCTTATTTGCAGCTACCCTGGGCTATGCATACGCCTTTACGTTACTTAACTCTTGGTAATAATTAATTACATGAAAAAGTTGCAAAAATAATGTTGCAAGTGTATGTCGCAAAGGATGTGGGTTTGAAAGGATGTGATAACTTCTGCAGCCTACCTGACCGCGATATGAGGGATAAGTTTATACCTGTGTCGAGGAAAGACATGTTGCAGGCAACAAGCTCGACCTAAGGCTTTGACGATAGTGATACTCCAGAGTTACTCATTCGAACCGACCTTGAAGTAGGCTGATACACCTAATGTAAGTTGAATGTACGTAGGCCTACTGAATAGCTCTTTCCTTCCAATATTGTTTCACTAACAAACCCAGCAGCACGTCCTACTAAGTTAGTAACATACTTGAGCTAAATAAGCTAAATAAATTCAATTCACAACACTTGCACGTTATCACATAAACTTCCATCTTTATTCTCTAGGCTCAAAAGTGATTGATACTTTATATTGATAAATGATACTGACAGGGCTGCATTTCTTTCATATTATGATGCAAACGTCTTATTGTGTAGTCTATAGTTAATAATGATGGTTGAGGAAATTAAGGCGAATGTTAGAACTGCAAATATTATTTATTTCACTAACAATGCTCATCTACCTAATATTGATCCGACAATATTATTATGAATTCATAAATCGAGTTAACGGAATATCCAGAGAGTTTTAACATTCCATTGTTCTTTTAAAATATGCCCTGTGATTGACGAAGTCAAGGCGGTGCAATAATATTTTGAAAGGTTTTTGACACTGATATTTCACCCATATTAACATAATTATAATTATGGTCCACCGACTATTTACATGGTGCTGGTTCACTGCCTGAGAGCATGGAGAGTGCTCCACCTCTATGCAGTTTTATTGGCAACATGCGAAGTATTCTATGCAGTATTTCAACAAAACAGTGATCATTCTATTGTTTCGCTGTATTTTGATGCCTGTCACGCCATTTGCCCAGATGCAGCGTGCCACAGAGTGGGGTTGGGAAAAAATGTAGTCGCGTGTGATCGAGTTATAACTCAGCAAATATTCCCTGGTCAAATAACTTATCACCATACTATAGGGAATGACATCATACAGTATTAATTTTTTGCATCAAAAAGACTCCGGTTTGTTGAAGAACACTTGTCGACACACAAAGCTTCCGTCGGCAGCAGAACCTTTCAACACAGCATGTGGCAAATATTCCCTGGTCAAGCCTATCACCATACTACAAGTAGTGGCATAATACAGTATTAATTATTTTGCATCAAAAAGACTCCGGTTTGTTGCGGAACACTTGTCGACACACAAAGCTTTCATCGGCAGCAGAACCTTTCAACATCTGTGGCCAACATTTTGAAGATTAATTTTACCTCGACATTTCAGAGGGTTACACCTCCGCAGGATGATCCCAGAAGCACTGCTTTGTAAGTACATCGAATAAGTTCACATTTACGCTCTTCTGACACATTTTTTTCTCTATAGATTTCCTCTCCGTTGTCACATTGTCATGTTCACAGTCAGCACCTTCAAAGATATGCTACGGTAAGATATCACTGGTACTAGCACTGCTCATGTCAGTTCAAATGGCATGTGAATAAGACAGTTATTATCATGGATTGTTTACTTTATCCGTACCATTTTTCCCTGCAGAAAAGGAAGGATTGGGATGCTTTGAGAGGATACCAGGAGTGAGCTACGAGGCAGGATTTCCTTGGGATCCGTCCAAGCAGAAGACGGTCTTCATACTGACCACCAGTGGACACAGCGACGTGGTCCAAAACCTGACGTACAGGGACAGAACAGCACTGCGTGACAGTTACTTCAGTGCTCTGTGCCCAACCTTCGTAATAATACATGGCTTCACGCAGAACGCCAGCGTACCGTACTTTGTCGACACCCAAACAGCCCTGTTGAAAAAGGTATCGTGACCTAACTATAGGTTAAAAAAAGTAATGTACAGGCATAATAATTCGCAGTTCAACATATGCGCAAATGTCATTCGGCTCAACTGGAATGATCCACCAACAACTGACTACTTCATAGCTAGTGCAAACTCTGAACTGATCGGTCGCCAGCTGGCAGTATTTATCAACATGGCTGTCACATATGAACGTGCCAGGCCTCAAGATTTCCATCTCGTCGGACACAGTTTGGGAGCCCAGATCGCCGGATTGTGTGGGAAATATCTTAAGAAGGCTTTTCACCTCACTGTCGGACGCATAACAGGTACTGTCCCAAACAAAAATTACTCCTTTGGAGACTATAATTGTGACGATTACTTCTAATAATGCAACATCATTTTTGCAGCTTTAGACGCAGCTGGTCCCGGATTCTGCTACCTGTCCCAGTATGCATCCGGAACTCGTTTGAATAGTTCAGACGCCGAATTCGTGGACGCCATCCACACCAATGGAGGAAACGTGTCTGAAGGTCTGAAAGGTTGCGACATGAGGATCGGTCACGTCGATTTCTACGTCAATGGTGGTGTGAAGCAACCTGGCTGCAAATATGGAAAGTGTCGTCGCAGGTGCTTCATAGTGATTAAAACAATATTTTATGATCGAGTCGTGTCTTGATTTCTGCAGGTGATGAATTAAACCTGAGGCCTTCTTCATGCGACCACCAGATCAGCGTGTTCTACTTCATCGAGAGCATTAACAATATCAAATGTGGCTTCACATCCTTCCCGGCCCCTAACTCTGCCAGATACGAGGATTTTCTTGTCGGAAAATATTTCGGATGCGGAAAAACCGGTTGTGGAAGTTTGGGATTCAGATCACGTCAGGCACGAGGAAGAGGAAAGCAGTTTATCTTGACTACCAACAGAACTCCCTTTTGCGGTACGAATAGCTCCGGTTCGTGAAGGGCTGACTTTGAGAAATATTTGTTGAGACAATGGGGCCAGAGAATACAAGCTTTTGAATGCTACTGAACTCAAGAACATTTTTTAACTCTTGTATAAATCATGATAATCTTATCTTTGGCTTTGCAGGAAGCCATTTCAAGATCAATGCTCTAGCACGGGGGAAGAGACAGAAGGAATTTAACATGAAGGTTACCCTCTCTGACAGACGCAGCTCTACCAGCAACATGGAAGTAGCATTTAGGTACGGTATAATAGTCGAGAATCAACCTGACCCTTTCCCTAACCTTTCTTCCATATTGCAGAGAAGAGTCACAGAATACAGCGGTTGTCATAAGCAAGCACACGACACTTGATTTCTGCAAGACCATCACGGCAACAATATCTGACAGTACAATTCCGACGAACAGAATTAAATTTTTAGAAGTGACTGATGACAGAGGCAACAGGTGAGGTCGGAATAAGAATATTGCAGTCTACAATATTGTCGAGTAAAGCATATTATAAGATGAGCATTTATTTTCCAGGAAATCGTCCTTCCCTACATCTCACCTTTTCAATAATTTCTGAACCCAAATGACTGTGGCTTTGTTTACAGCAAAAAAAATCATAAGAGGAAGGTCAAATTGGTGAAGAATTGGCGCAGTGGTATATTTGTTTGAGGAAGTAAAGTCATGAAATCCTGAAGTCTTCATTTTATTGCGCAGTTTTGAATGCCTCGGATATCTTTAATGCTCCAGTGTTGTGAATGTGAGATTCCTCTTCGGTTATGATCAGCACATAAAATTCAGTGTACACAAGTCGACGACCAGTGGCTAGAAAGCCTGCCCTCCTATTTCTCAATTCGGGCAAGCGATATCCGCTAAGGAGATATTACTGTGCTTACCGTTACCAAATCTAGACTTCAATGTATTGCAGTAGAATTTGCTGAAAGATGATTTGGTCATGAATCAACCGTAAGTAAGTTTAGATAATAAGAATGATTTGGAGGTGGCTCATTACCCTACTCCCGTCTCACTCAAGATACTGAGGCTCGTTACGCCTCTGTACGAATGAAAATGAACCGTGGCAGCCACAGGTTTGGTGTAGTCCAACGTTGAGCATTTGCTGATCCCCACGTAGGAGTCGCTCTTCATGGAGCTGGGCGAAGCATGAAAAGCCAATAATTTCATGCATAAATGTTATGACCTGTGCTTATTGTCATTATTGTTGGTGATAATAATAATAGGACTCAAAATTAATGTTACTGAGTAGGTAAAATTATGAGGTTGGAAGTCACTCCGTCGGTAAGTTCAAGCTTGTTGATCCTCAATCTCCTACGATGTTTCATAATAATCAGGAACTGTGTACCTGCAACAGATTTTTTTTTTTTTTTGCAATCATGCACACTTTTCCAAAAACAATGCAATGACTCACCAAATAACGGTCGCTGGCCTCGAGTGATCAAGTACTGCGTTCCTCTACCAGGGTAATCGAAAGATCTATATCCCATGACACCGCATCCGTTCGGTTCGCACGAAAATAACTGTCCATTCTGGAAATCCTTGAAACTCGAACTTGCTGGTGCTGGAAACGACCTAAACAAGCAATCTTTGGTGTGCAAGCTGGCATCGAAGTATGTCACGCTCATTCCGTGATTGCAGAAAAAATCACCTACAATGGTCAATATATATAATAAGCACCATATGACTGTGTGCATTGGATTTGAAACATGCTTTATTATTTTCTAGTAATAATATTATATTGAATTAGTAATATCACCCTTCACGTCTTTGCAATATGGCTGACTTTTCCCGCCATTTGGAAAGAAATCAATGTGTCCCAGACTCTTAGAACAGCTCAGCTGATTGAAGGCGACGAACCCAGAGTTGGTGTGGACAATGTCCACCTTCCTGGCCTGTGACGGGTTCAGGTGGTACCCGGCACCTACTTTGTTCAGGTAGCAAAACATCGGGCCTGCTGGGTCCAGACCTGCACGTGAAGTATACGTGTACTTGTCAGTGCATTTCGCACAATCATAATAATTCGGCAAGAACTTTGCGAATGATTTTTCCAACGTTTTACCTGTTATACGTCCAAGCGTGAGATTGAAGCCAGTTCTCAGAAACTCCCCAGCATATCCTGCGATTTGAGCCCCAGTACTGAATCCCACGATGTGAAAGTCATCAATATCAGCTCCCATGGACACCATGTTTCTTATCACCACTGCAGTCAATCTGCCGACAACCTCCGCGTTCAGACCGACCTCGATGTAGTTGATATTTGCATACTCATTCCAGTCTATCATCACAGTGTTGACACACGGAAGCTGAAGGAAAGTGCATCTGCATTAGTGAACAACATTGATGTTCATTTCATTTGATGAATATTCGCTCAGTCAGACATACTTTCATAAGCAGTGACTTTTCGATGTTCGACATTCGATTCTCTTCTAATGTGTTTTGATATCCGTAGGCAAGAAAAATGGTCGGACAGGTGATATTAAAACGGCTGGTTCGTACTGTCTCCTCGTCATTGTACATCAGTCTCTCATGCTCCGTGGGATTGGCTGTCGTCCTCAAAAAAAACTTTGTCGTGTTGGCGTAAGCACTCGTAGGAAGCTTCACAGCGTAGGTAGTAGGAGTCTTGTAAAAGCAGCCGATAAGATCTGTGAGAGAAATGTCGGTGTCGTTAGAAAATATTATTCAGTCTTAGCTTTTTCAATATTAACGGCTGCCACGTCAGGAATGTGTGACAATGAGGTCCTAACCTTGGTCTGGGATTTGGGAAATTTTTACACGAAATGCTCAATCATATACCTATAAACACTCATTTGACCACTTTTCAGCACCAAAATGTCATTCCTCGAGATATTATCGCGGGTTTAAAAGTCACTCTAAAAGTGGCGTGGAAAAGGGGGCGTGGCTTAAAAGGCGCATTCCCACTCCTGCTGACCAAAGTGGCGTCAGCAGACAGGTGCACCAGCTTTGCTTTCGATTCCGTTGGTAGGGTCGCCAACAAAGCAAACAAAGGAACAAAGCAGCCCGGGTGCGTTCCTGCCTCTGCACCGATCTGTTTGGCCACAGTGTCGTCAGGGGCAGGACGATATCGTATACAACAAATATCATCATTTTTCCTGTCCATGAGAATTCATCGCCATTTTCGTGTTCCTTAGGCCGCTCATAACTCATAATGACCATTCATTTTGTGTGGGATATGTTTTAGACCTCGAGGCAGTCAAAAAATCAAAATCCCCGAAATATTGGGGTCATTCCGAATCAAGTGGGCCAAAAATTTTCTAGGCCATTTTGGATTGTGCTGAATGAAATCACAGCCGTACACGCCTGCGCCATAACGCTGCATATCAATTTCAACCATATTACGCAATGCCATGATAAGGGAGAAATTCGCGAATTTTTGAAAATGGCTGGAAATTAGTTTGGATAATTTTTTCTGTTAGTGGAAGAGATAAAACCCCAATCAAAATAAGGTAAACCTACCAATTTATACACCATCTTAAGGGGGGGAAATACGGATTTTGGGTTTTTCACATAACACCCAAAAGAATAAAAGGATGTCACAGCCATGTCTGGATAATCCATTTCACGGTGCTCTACCTGAATCTATGTTTTACTCTCCATAATGTACCAGTAGCTATATGGAATACCGCACAGTGAATTTTACTATCATGCAGTATCACGACCCTTTCGTGACACCTGTTTTCGCCCCTTTTATGACACCTTCAGCCCAATTTGTGACACCTGTTTTTGTCAATTCTATGACACCCATTTTTTTTTTCGGAATGTTCTAGCTTTTATTTTTATTGTGAAAACCAGTTTTTTCCTGTATGATGGTGGTTCTAGATTTTGTCTGAGTCTGGACTACTCTATCAATGATGTTTTTATGCCTCTTTCTGAAGAGTATGTACTGTACACAGTACTCCTGATTATCTGTGTTGCGAATTATCGATGCATCAGCACAAAAAGTTAGAAATAAAAGTCCCGAAAATGTCAATTTGTCTCGCAAATGCAAGGAATACCAAATCCTGGCAGGATCCGATCACCGTAAACGACTGAAAAAGATATTTATCGAAAGTTCCTTTTAGGCCCTTTTCATAATCATAAAACTATTACAATACGATTGTAATGTAACAATTCGAATGTAAATAAACACTATTTCTAAGGGTGTCATCAATTGGCAAATGACAGATTTCAGTACCCAATTTCTGACACCCACACTAACTCTTTCAATGCATCGTTACGATTAGAACAAACATTCACAAGAGGAAAAGGACATGTTCAATTACTAATTGTAACCTTTAAACTGTTTCCCCATTTTTTAAATAAACTTGTAAGAAAATTTTTGAAACGAAACTTTGCTCTTAACGGAATTGGCTTTTCACTCCATGTTACACTGTGGCTGTGCAGCACTTGACACTCTAATTTATTTCTTGAAAACCAACTCACCACTGTCCTTCACCTCACTACAGGTTGTTAAATAAAGATCGGCAGTGCTGTGGTTAATTTCTGTGATGCATTGTCTGTATGTTGATGTTGTATGTTGTATGTTGATATATACCTATACGAGTATTTTGATTGGGTTTTGACCATTTCCACTAATCGAAAATAATTCATCAAAAAAGGCTTCATTTTCAGTCATTCCTAAAATCTCGCTATTTTTTCCATCCCCAGGGTATTGCGAAATTTGGCTGAAACTTGATATGCAGCGTCATGGCATATGTGTGTACAATATATTATGATTTTTTCAGCAAAATCTGAGATGGTCTAGCAACATTTCGGTGCATTTAATTCGAAATGACCCCTATTGACCCCTATTTTGACAGCCCCGAGGTCAAAAACAAATCCCGGGCAAAATGAATGGTCATTATGAGTTACGAGTGACCTCAGGAACATGGAAATAGCGATGAATTCCAATGGACAAATATCGTGTTGCATAGTGAATTAGCATGGCTTTAGATCGATCATAGCTCTAGAACTAATAGTCATACGCATTTCTTCAAACTAAAAACACCAAAATCCCTTTTAAAATAAGAACTATTTTCTACATTGGTTTGCAAAATGTAGGCTAGGATCCCATTATTTGGTTGGCATAACTCAGACTTGAACCAAAATGCATTTTGCATTTCAGGTGTTCTATGTCTGATTAAGATGAACTCACCATAGCAGACCTTAGCAGACGAGAACAATCTCTTTCCAGGAACAAGGCCAATGAATTGCGCAACCGATCTTAATATTCCTGTGATGGGCGTGATGCTTTTGATTTTGGACAGCAGACGACCGGCGAAGTGTAGTTTCGCTGGAGCCGGTGTGGGTACCGCTGGAGGCGGTGGCGTCACAGGAGCAGGAGAAACATCGTTCGATTCTTTCATTTGCTTAAGATACGCCTTATCTTTTTGCTGCAAGTTGCCACCTTGTTGCTGCAAGTTGCCACCTGGTTGCTGCAAGTTGCCACCTTTTTGCTGCAAGTTGCCACCTGGTTGCTGCAAGTTGCCACCTGGTTGCTGCAAGTTGCCACCTGGTTGCTGCAAGTTGCCACCTGGTTGCTGCAAGTTGCCACCTGGTTGCTGCAAGTTGCCACCTGGTTGCTGCAAGTTGCCACCTGGTTGCTGCCAGTTGCCCCCTTGTTGCTGCCAGTTGCCATCTTGTTGCTGCCAGTTGCCACCTCCCTAATCAGAATACTTCCAGTTATTACCATATTGGTTCTCCTGTTGTTATTGCATTACATAAGACCCCCCCCCCCNTGACTATAATACTGGTTGTAACCACTCGCCTGCTGCTGGTTTGATCCTCCGGAATACTGGTTGTAACCACCTCCATATTGCTGCTGTTGGTATGCCTGCCCCCCGTAGCCATTCTGCTGTTCATACTGACCCTTCACATTTGTGGAACCTAGAACTAATCACATATCTCGTTGCAACAGGCGCAAGTGCAAGTGCCACATCGAGTATCTTATGGGGCCATATATAAAGGACGCCATCTGGACATTCTCTCATAAACTGTATATCTCTCCACATCGCCAAACAAAATTCATGTCTTTCAAAAGTAACTAATTGATCCCCCCGATAATGGGAGAACAAAATGGATTTCCAATATATCGTATTCTTAAAAATTTTGGTGCGGGATGGAGAAAGTTATGAACTTATGCGCAGCTGTTTTCTCATAAGCAAATAGTATCGGAACTAATTTTGCTGTTACATAATTTCTTTCTCGTGGAAGTTGTCCAGGATTACATAAGAAGAATAGCTAAACTCAATTGTTGCCCTTTATTCTTTGAATTGCAAATATCTGGTCTTGAAACGTCACAATTTTCACTTCTAAGATTGAAACAAAAGGCTATAGTTGCACAATGTGGCAATTGGTGGCAGCGCTTCAAATGGCGCATTGAAGTGAACAGCATTATGAACGCTCCCATCATTATATACGTAAAGTGTCACTAAGCATTGTTTCATTGAACAATGTGTGAGTCAAACGTTCCCTCCCCAATATGAAGAAGTCCTGCCAACGGAATTTGAAGAAGATGATGATAATGATATGTACGGATTAACGTGTCATTAAAATTAAAATTCGGGAAGGTTCCCAGCACCTTTTTGGTCATTCCAAAGGAGAACAAATATTGCTAACTGTCCACTGTCGAGACCGACTTTTAAAAACTCAGAGAATAATAGGAAAAGCTGAGTTTAATTTTTTGTCTAATATTACGAGAGACAACTAAAACTATTGTCAAGAAATATAGCACACGTCCTGGACGGTATAGTACCCTTCGATCAATTATGTCATTTTATGAGTTTATAGCGTCACATTAGCACCTCATCCTTGTTCAGAGTGAGTCAAAGTTATCCAGGTGTCAGTGAAAGTCCGTTATGCAAGAGTGGGAAATGTCAATATTAAGCATAATCATTAACAATGATGGACGGTTGGTTTACCTTCAGAAACACTCTTACACTATTACAGATAAGGCCACAATCACATTCCGAGTCATAAATTACGTTCATCGGTTGGTTTCCGGTTGCTGTCTCGGCATTTTTTGCCCTGTACATTTTAAAATTACTGTGTTAGGCCAATCTAGCTGGATAGCCTCTAGTTATGACTCACCCTGTATATCACAATTGATCAATCACATTGTGACCCCCCCCCCTCCCCACCTGACCCCTACAAGAGTGACGTCCTCTATGGAAGACCCCTTAATAATTATACTTGCGCAGGAAGACGGCTACAGCTGTTTTGAAGTCAGTCATACCCAAGCAATCCACTTATTGGAAGCCAGGTCTGCTTACGTACTGTATGTTGCATTACACGTGTACTACACAGTCCTCACTTGACGCTTACGCATTCTCACATCACTTTGTGCCATTATATATGAAACAATAAACTGGCGAGAACTGATATATTCTTATGAAGTACATGCCGTCTCAGGATTAGAATCCCAGATACAGGGAGAATATTACTCTTGCAAAAAAAAAATAAGAAGAAGAAGAAGAGTAGGACTTTTACACGGACTCTTGTCGCATTATTGCCTCACGAAATTGAAGACGTTGAAAAGAAATTACTAAAGCAGACTACAGAAAAATTTATCAACACACTTCCAATCAATTCAAATGCCCTTCTGCACCTTCAGTTGCAAACAATTACCTTTAAATACATGAAAATCAAATATTTTATGGGGCTGTACACAGAGCACTAAATGCTCTCTGTACAGCCCCATAAAATATTTATCGGTGGCCATGTACAGTCTATATGGAGGCAGATAAAAAAACTTAATAACACATGCACCGAAAGAAGATATCAAAAATTAGGTACAATACCTCTACAGTTAGTAACACATGGCCATACAAAATAACAAGCTGGCAATAAATAAATAACGTTTTCCCATCGGTTTTTAAAAATATACTAGGCACCAATTTGCCAAGATTTGGCACAAAATTTGGCAAAATTCCGAAAGTGGAGGGAGGAAGGGAGAGACGATGACAAGGCAGCGACGTCAGACGGTGAAATTCCGAAGTAGGCGAGTCGCCACCCAGGAGGTGGGGCCCCGCGCCCGGAACGGCGGAAATGAGAATTACGTCGAAATATAGCGGTTGGTTTATTTTAGGCGTTCGGCGTTTTTGCGTTTTATAAATTCCCTGGACACTATTTCCAAAAACAAAAAAAAACAAAAAAAAACACAGATGTCTATTACAAACATAGAAAACGCGGGCTAAATTTAGACATCAGTCCCAATGCTGTAGGCCAGTGGTTCCCAACCCTTTGGGTCGCAAAGCCTTTTCCGGGGTGTCGCGCGTGGCCGCGGTAATTTTTATAAAGTAAAAAAATCACTATTTTTTAAAAATCAAACAGTTTTATAGGAATTTCATCGTGAAGGGTTTTTTTTTCCAACACATCGGGTCACGACCCGAAAAAGGTTCGGAACCACTGCTGTAGGCCGAACGGCGCGGGAGGAGTCGTGGGGACAGTCGGGTATTATTACTAATAACTGACTATATAGGTAAGCGCAAAAACTTCAGTGAAAAAAGGGTAGTAGGACCTCCGTGGCTGAATGAAACAAGGCAAGGACACGACATAAGTCCTTCACCAATTGATTTGAGCTGTACCATAAAATAAGTCTTACTCAGCAATAATTTCTTGTTGTGGATAATACAAACACCAAATGAACTCAAATGGTCAAGGCTGTGGTCCGTGAAATCTTCTGGGAAGGTGGTTACTCGTGGAAAGAGTGGCTAATGACAGGGGACTATTCAAATTGCCAGGCAAATATAAGAAACGTAATTTCAGCAACTCGCGCCGTTATAAATCTATATTGATTTATCTCCTGAGATAGGATTAGCTCAATGTTTCCTTTATGCGCTTCCCTTGCCACAAGTAAGAATGGTGAGTAATCTCAGAAATCAATCAAATTCATATTATGTTAAAAAATACAAATTCTCCTTTCCCTCAGACTCCATTTGCACTGTCTGTAACTCGGGTGATACTTGGTCTATGTACAATGTGGCATTTTTTTTGCTTTTTTAAGAAATAGTAAGTTGGCAGGAATCCCAGATTTACCACAAGATAAGATACATACCCTGTTCGCATTGATGCCATCAGCTGCTATTTGCCAAATATATTCATTTTTTCAGCAGCTGGGGATTACCTAAATATTATTGTGACATAATTCTCTAAAAATAAGGCAGAAATATGGTTGATAGAGAATGTTTGTAGGGGAAGTCTTCCCGAATGTACCCAATATACATACTCGAGCAATAATTTCCCATTTACTGCTCATGAAGTCTCCTTTAGGAAAACTATTTGCGGAATTTTCATCGTACTACCAAGAGCTCTTGGTACTACTAGTTACTTCTACCACTGTAGTGCAATGGTTTCTGCTAAGCTAGCAATAACATTTGCGACGAAAATAATTTCCACCCATTAATTTTCCGAGTCACGCCATATATACTTGTATGTGATTTCTGAAATTATGAACTTCAATATTAAGCACATTCCATTCTATACGATTGGTATAATAATTATTGCCATGAAACATTTATGCAGAATCGTCACCTCTTTTAGATGCTGATTTGAACTACGAATGTTTCATTCTTCACAAAAACGTAAATTGGTGAATTTTCGAGGGTCTCTTTCGATTGGATTCTCCATTTTCAGGAGCGAAAATTCCCAAGTCTGTGAGGATGGGTTCAGTTCCCCCCCCCCCCCCCTCATTTTTTTCCAAAACAAAACTCTGCCTAGTGCTCTGAATAGTTTGCAGTAGTACAACTTTTTTAGGAGCCATTCCTCACAATTCTTCAGAATAAATTGTTGAGTAAGACCTATGGTACAGCTTAAATCAATTGGTGAAGGTCTTACGTGCGCCTGCCTTGCTGTTTCAGTATTTTCATTCCGCTACGGAGGTCTTATACTACCCTTTTTTCACTGAAGGGAATGTTTTTTCTCGTATTTCAGTTCTTTTTTGTAAACCCCTTCGCTACCAGCTATACCGCCATCGCTTAGGTTTTCGCTTACACGTACTCTGAAGATAAGGAGAAGATATTTTACCAATAACAACAGCTATATAGTGATATACGTATCATATCATACTCACACGTTTATGCTCTACACCAGTGGTTTTCAAACTGGGGTACTGTACGTGTACCCCTGGGGGTACGCGAACACAATTTTGGAGGTACGAGAAAGATTTTGGCCAATGGCGTCCAGTCACTACATTTGTGGAAACCCTAATATTCTGATTCAACCATCTGAAGGAACCAACTGCTGAGAAAACACAAAAAATGGTCCTACTTATTCCCATCTTTCGTTTTGCTATTATTACAGTTGCATCCGGATATACCAGACTTTAAGGGACCGAGGAAAATAATCAATCTGTTATAACCGAAAGTATGTTACAGCCGAATCTGTTATGTCCGGATTCAACTCTATTATTTTAGGGAAGATTTATTATATATACAGGGCATTTTCATGGAAGCCTATCCGGGCCTGGCTACCAGTGATCTGAAGTACTTAATACCATTTACTAACTGCCTAATTACGTGAAGCTTACAGTATTTTTGCGTTGACGTCCATGAAACCGAAGTACCGTCATCGACTCTATGTTGAGAAAGACCTCAGTCTTTACGCCATTTGTGAAAGAAAGAAATCACATCCATCGCACTAACTGATAGGACGGTGCCCACAATTACAATTTTCAGGTAGCCTAACAGGTCGGAGTGGGGGGGG